>LR583295.1:0-11313 GCA_900536345.3 Caenorhabditis sp. 39 LS-2015 | reverse complement strand
GCGGCCGTAGACGAGGAGCGGCGCCATGTCGCCGAGGCCATTTAACGTTTTTGCGTGAGACTGCTAATACACCACATGTACTACTTATGCTGGTTTTCGAGTTACCTAGACTAAACATGGTACGGAAGATTCGATTTGATTTCCGTTTCAAAGGGAGTTTAGTAAATCGTATCATGAACTTCTTCATTCCGTAACTTGTAAAAAAAAATAAATGCGTTTGTTTTTTCACATATATCTCGTTATCAGTAAGAGCTATCAAAAAGTGGGCAAATGCAAAAATGCGTAGAATTTCAAGGGCTACAACTCCCTAGTTACCCAGTTTTTGATATCTCTTCTCGTTATGGAGATATACGTCAAAAACTGCATGCGCGTCAAGAACTTTGAACGAAATGGAAAGCAATTTGCTTATTAAAAGTCTCCATCATCTCCAAACAAGTATTGTCATTGAAACAGTGATACTTAACCAAAAAATGAAAAATTTAGTGCGAGATGGGTCTCGAAGCGATCATCATACGGTGATAAGTTCTTCGTTCAAAACGTTGACTGTATTGGAATTTTTTTCGAAAAATTTTTATTGAGCACATTTTGAAACAGGACAAAGAAAAACATGTACATAAATATCAGAAATCGCCATGTCCTCCTGAAAAATAAAAATACAATTATTGTATCCCCCGACACCCATTCCACCAAGCCACTCTCCCTCTCTCTGACACCACATTCGTTTCGATTCCCCGTCTCATTCATCATTCTCATTCCATTCCATCCATCTCTATCTATATCTCTTATCAGTCAGTCTCTTATCACTTATTCATCACCTCTTCTCACCGAGTTTTGCTGGAAAAAACCGGAGAAAAAGCCGACGTTTTTTGGCGGGAGGAAGGAACATTTTTTGCGCTTTTTGCAAAACGAAATCAGAAGTGTAAGTTGGAGAGGGAGAGAGAGGGAGGGAGAGAGAGAGAGAGAAAGAGTTTGCAGCACTAGATTTCTTTCCAATTTCCGGCTTTCCTAGAGCTTGAGCTCCAACTCTTTTCGCTTTCTTTCAGGTTGTATCAATACTACTCGAGCGAAATGGCAGCGGAGGTTATGGACTCGACGAGCAGAATACTGGGTCAGTTTGGGTTTTGTGTAGATGGAACTGGAGATTTGATTATTAGGAAGTTTCGAGCAGTTTTAGATGAAAATGGGATTAAAATCGCTGACAAGTGAAATTGCAGGTAAAATGAACCAAAAAGAGAAGCGAATGTTGTTCCGGAGAAGTCACAGCGAGCCGGTGAACCTGAGCACGGAGGGCATTGCAATGTCCAGTCGGACGTGAGTTTTAGCACAAAAAGATGCTTAAGGTGGAAGTAGGGAAAGGAGAGACTATCAAATGTTTGTGAAAAGTTTGAAACTGTCTTAATTTTTCAAAAGTAAGATGAATAGGAAACGTCCATAATTTCAAGAAGAATCATTTTTACTAATCTGATCATTTTCATTTTTTTTAAGAAAACCAAACTCTGACAATGAAATAAGTCAACTTTTTAACTAGTTAATGTAACAGAATTTTTAAATTTTTAAATTTTTTGATATGACCGAGAAGTTGCAAACGACTTGATTAATATTGAAGGTCCATTGCAACCCATCAGTTTTTAAAAACATCATACCTTTTTTGAAACGGAAAATTTGAAAGTGCAACTGCTGACTCATCCTTAAAGCAGTTTACAGTGTACTGATAGTTATTATTTTGTCTAATTGTAAGACCAAACCTTCAATATTCAGAAGTCCAAGAAAACGTTCTTCCAACCCCCTTGAAACCGAAAACTTTCCCCCAAACTCCATTTATTTTTCAGTGATCCCGAATGGAACATCACCGTCGATTCGATTTCTCTTCAATCGTCATTCGTCGATTATCAAACGAGAAGGAGGGAACGATTGAGGAAACATCAGGAAAATATGAATCATGTGGTAGGTATTTTGAGAATGATGCGAAGACTAATCTCTGGAAATGGGCCAGGACTCCAACTACATTGTTAATTACCACAGTTGCACCCAGACCAACCTAACAATTTTTGTAAAAAACTACCCTGCTTCAAAAATTCAATAAAACCGCATGAAACAAATAGTTTTTAGTATTGGCTTTTTTCCAGAAAAGGAAATTATAAACTCGAAAAATCCAAATTTTCAAAGTAACGGTTAGAGATAGCAAAAAAATGGCCAACTTGGAAGTTATAGTCCTTGAAATTTCGCGTATTTTTATAATGGCCCATTTTTCGATACCTATCATGGTTTATGAGATAAATTTCAAGATACAAGCCGCCTAGTTGCGGCCCTGACGTACATAAACACAAGTATCATTTCAAGTCGTAAAGATTGTTATCCAACTGAAATTTTATTTACTTTTCAAGCCGATCATCAAAATTTCCCCCAAGCCTCTACGCCTTCAAATTCCCAATGAAACCGCATAGTGACGTGAGCATAACCCGAGCCTCCTCATAGAAGCCTAACGCCTTCTGGCAGGCACCTGGCGGGAAGGGGGCACCTGTCAAAAACGCTCCGTCTTCAAAAAAGCGCTCCGGTTGCCCGGGAAACCTTCTGGCATCACTGGCTAATTGTATGCCTCTCGAGTCTCGAGACTGGGTGGCAAGGAGAGGCCACCTCCTCAAGACGACACCTGTCTAGGGGTTAATACGGAGGCCGCCCGTCTTGGAAATGTAAGGCTGCACTGCACAGCAAAGCACTGCCAAATTGAGCAGCGGGACGGGCTCAGCTAGCTCTGCCCATTTTCTTATTTATTATTCTTGCCCTATTTTCGTCTGTTTTATGGATTCCCGGGTTATGTAGAATTGAGCCTATGATTTGATTCAAACGGAAATTTGGTTTTATTGTTATTGTTAGATTGAATTTTCTCATTTCCTTCTAGTTTAGCTTGTTTTATATGTGTAGGTGCATCAGACAGACCATAATGACGTAAGTATTCTCCGTTTGCACCGGTAAAATGATAATTGTTCTTTGAAACCGCAATTTTGTGATTTGACTTGCAACAATATTACTTGATTTTTTTTTCTGTTGCAAAGAAAGTGGTTTAGAGAGCTGAATTGTCAAAGATTAGTTCGTGAGGAATCAATACAATAGCAAAATTAATGAAAAATTCGTTCTGAAATTTTTTTTTTGAAAAAGCAATCTTTTTTCTGAAACTTTCCATGTTTCATGTAAATATCAAGTGGAATTTGCGAATTTTTTTTTCGGTTAAGTCCATTCAATTCCTTTCAAAAAATAATAGACAAGCCCAGACTTGTGACAACTTATCAGTTTTTGATGAAGCAGTAGGAAGTTCATTTCGCCGAGTTTCAAGCTACTTTTTGGCTACTACTCATTAACTCGAACTTTTTCATTTTTTCTGTTGAAAGGGAAGTGGTTCTTGGCAGATTTGAGGATTTAAGGCTTCAGCTGAAAATTTCGGAAAAAAACTTCAAGTTGCGAAGCGTTACAGTTGCAAAACATCGAGGTCTCATTGTCAGTTCAGGGAAATGAAAAAATAAGTGGACCTGGCGAAAATTATTTTCTATTCGAAGAATTTGTGAAACAGTAAACCTTTTTTTGAAAAACCTGTCCTGTTTCGTGAGACTTTTATGAAAAATTGGTAAATTATTGATTTTGATGCGACTACCAGATAAATTTCTTGAAATTGCGACCAAGCCCGATGCGTTTGTGACAGGTTATCAGTTGTTTTATCAATTTGTCTACCATTAAGTTGACAACTTTTCGGTTTCAAGAGTTGAATTTTCACCGAGATAGATCAATAAGACGAAATAAATAGTGAAAAATAATTTCTATCTGAAGATGTTTCTAAACTGGTTAAGAGTATCAAAGCCGATACATTTGTGACAAGTTATCAGTTTTTGATGAAACAGGAATATATTCATTTCACCGAGTTTTAAGCTGTTTTTGGCGACTTACAGTTTCAAAGTCAGATTAATGATTCGAAACTGTTGCAACTAAAGTTCTTCTCTAGGTATACATCAATTTGTCTAACAATAAGTTGACAACTTTTGGTTCTCTAGTTGCACCATTTCGAAATGTCTCAGAATATCAAGCAGTAAAGTTTGTTGGCACTTTTCACTGTGAAGACCATTCTGTGAAACTGAAAATCTTCGCTATTTCAGCTGCTCAATAAAAGTTGGAGGGCTATCAGTGAAAATAATGCTTTTTCCACTCTTGTTAAATTTTGTTCCGTTTCATTAGCACTATGAAAAGTTAGATGAGATGAGAAATTCAGTTTTCAGTACTTTTCTACTGTTTAATGAGTTTTAAATGGATAGATTTAAATTATAGTCAAAAAAACTAGTAATTGAAAGGTTTTCAGTTTCAAACATTCCTTATTCATCAATTATTAACTTTTGAACCAGTTGGTAAAACGAACCATCCATATTGGGTCTCGCAACGAAAATTATGGCTAAATGTGTTTAAAAAATACCGGAAGCGCCTGAAAACCCTGATCAAACTAGATGCATGAAAAAGTAGAAGAACTGGAACAGTAGAACAAAAAACAAATGTTCATTTTTCATTTTGGAATCCAAATGAATCGTTTTTTCATTTTTCAACTAGTGGCAGTTAAGCTACGTCATGTGGAGCGGGTAATGTCACGCAGCTACGTGGCAACGTGAGAGAGAGAGTGAGAGCGCTTATAGAGACACCGAGATGTCACGTTCGTACTGCAAACTCAACTGTCGCCATTTGAAAAATGAATAAAACATACTCACGCATTGAAATACGTATTATCTCTTCAAGTCTTCAAAATAATCTGAAACCGTACCTTTTTGTTTCAGATGTCCAACTCAACCGATGTGTCCGATGAAACCGAATTGAACCAAAACTATCGAAATGAAGAGCTCTCCGACGACATCAAAATGCCTTCCACACTATCACTAACTGATAGTGATAACAGCAACTCGTCCAACGACATCACCTCGAGTCAAGCGAAAGAGATCAGCTATGAAGAGGAAATGATGGCGTATATCGAACGGGCCAACCATCTAGTCACCAATGTGTTTGCGGACCCGTTTGAGTCTGATGAGCGGAAGAGTCGGACGGAGATGTGGGTCGAGGCGTCGACGGAGAAATTGGAGGAGGGGGAGGAGAAGGAGAATGGAGGGGGTGTGATTGGTAAAGTCGATGGAGTGGTGGTGGAGGAGAAGAAGGAAGATGAGGAACCCGTGAAAAGGCAAGGAATTGTTCATCAGGTGAGACAAACCTAGTCCTTACTCAGCCGTTGTCGTAGCATTGTCTAGACCAGTTTTCACTACGATACTTGCCGAGAAACGCTTCTTTGCATTAATAGTTTGACAGTGTGAAATATTCAAACCCAGTTTCAGTTTCAGAAAAGTCACATAGGCTTCTCTCCTTTGAGCTTTGTGCTTTGATAAATCCTAGAGAGTGAGCAGTGGAGCAAAATTTTGATTCAAATTTGAATTTCAAAATGAAAAGATTTAATACAAATGTTTACCATTTCAAGACCTCTGAAAAGTATTTTCATTTAGTTTTTGGTTTTGATGAAATCTCCAGTACCTTTGTACAAA
The DNA here is from genome assembly GCA_900536345.3 of Caenorhabditis sp. 39 LS-2015. Taxonomy (NCBI): domain Eukaryota; kingdom Metazoa; phylum Nematoda; class Chromadorea; order Rhabditida; family Rhabditidae; genus Caenorhabditis; species Caenorhabditis waitukubuli. The sequence goes on along the minus strand of LR583295.1, from coordinate 5,758 downwards.
ACTCATTGTCACTGGTAGTGTGAGTGTCAGAATTTGTTTTTGAAATATATTCTTTGTTTCAAAGAATCTATTGAATTTTACTCACAATTAGAAGAAAATTGACAAATCTGTACATCAGTGATTTGTGGGTACCATAATCAAAGCGACCCCTCTTTCTTTGATTCTTTGTTCGGAACATAGCAAGAACGCGCGCTGCTGTTTCAAGAGCTATCGATACATTTACTCACAATCAGCTCTAATCGATTTGTCGCGTGTTCAAGATCCTCATCCAAACGACCAAAATGAATAGACACTCCGACGTTGAACACCTCTACCATTTCACAGGACGCTTCGCAACTCGGAAAAGCTAAATTTTAGCTAAAGGGAATGTGATGAAACTGTCTTCTGCGCTTTACCCAGTTGCGAAACGTCGGAATAATGATTGGTGACATTTCGAAATCACGAAAGAATCATCGTAGAGCAACTTTCAAAATCAAACTCGAATATTCGAAAAAAATTAACAACAGCATAATTTTTTCCGTTTCAAAACCTTGTCATAACAAAATTCTAGACTAATAGATAATTCCGTGAAGATTTCAAACATACAAATGTAAATGTAAATGATCTCTTTCCAGGACACCCAGGACTCGATCGTCTCCTCCAGTGTGACAGTGAACAGTTTCAAAAAGTCCGATTACCGGACGAATCTCAAAGAAGCGACTGAAGCACAAAGTGAGATTGATGTAGGAGATGTTGAGAGGTAATCAAACAATCATCAAAAACTCAAAAAACCCTTGTCAACAGTTTCAGGTTCTGGGACTATCTCTATGAGCCTGAAAATGGCGATTTGAAGGGAGATAAAGATGGGAATAATGATGGTTTGGAGGAGGAATTGGCGTCGGATAGTGAGAGGTGAGAATTGATCAGAAATATTTGCCAATAAGAGTTGTAAACTTGAAGGTCGTTTGGAATGTCGCAGGCGCTTGTAAAATTACCGGGGGCAACGTTGGAAGTAACCGATGGACATTTTGCCGGTATCAGTCTGGTGAGTCAACTAATTGTAACAAAAAAGTTTTTTATTCATATCGAAGCATGCAAAAAAGAAAAAATGGATAGCGGATTCGAACTCGCGACGTGCGCGTGAGAGGCACGCTCGTTACCCACTGAGCTACTCGCGCGAGCTCGCCCGTCAGCCGCAGGGCAGTGATATGCCTAGGCACCGCAATGAGTTTCTCGAAACCCCGTTTTTGGCAGAACTTTTCATTGAAAATCATCCAATATGTTTATGGGAGTCCACTCCCAAAAAATCTTTCAAAAATATTCAGTATTTCCGGAGTTAGAGCTCTTTTTCTGCGCACCTTTTTTGCACTGATTTTCTGCCGAGGAGGGGGCGTGGTCTATGGTTGCAAGTTCGCGGCGTGGTTTTTCAATAATTTTTTTGACTGGCTGCTGAACTCAAAAATCTATGAAACAGGTTTTCTATGGAATTTAGTGATTTCAGAAGTTCTGATGTTTGTTTTCAGAGAAGAAAAAAGGAAAAACGAGCACACGGACTCGAGCCAGCACTATCCATCTGAGCCACGCGCGCTTAACCACTTGGCCAAATCTGTCGGCGCGGCCGCTCGCTCGTTTCCCTTCTTGAACCTGCTGCCCGCCACCGCTTCGCGGCCGCGCCGCTGGTGTGGAAATTTGAGTTTTTTGGAGCAAAAACCGAGATATTCGATGAACAAAATGTGATCTAAAATTTTTTCGGTAGAACGGATTTTGAGTTTCTATAGGGAAATCGAGCGGAAATTGCACGTAGAATCCGAATTTGATGTCAAAAATAGTGAACTCGGACTGCAAAGACCTCAAAATCGAGAAAATGTGACTTTTTTGAGGAAGACCTCCATTTCTGTGGTGAAGCAATCCTACTCAAAATGCTTCTAGAGCTCTAAAATTTTTTTTGGTATACCTTTGCATCATCCTTTTATGTTTTCAACCATAAAAACACATGGTCATCGCTGAAAATTTTCTTCAACCTCCAGCTGAAGTTTGAGGCTGTACAGAAAATTTTCGGTAGAGTGGATTTTCGATTTGATGGTGAAAACGGTTTCTCCATATTATAAACTGCTAGGATCAACTAAGAAAAGGGGTGAACTCGATCTCAGTCGGTGCAAAAACTTCGAATTTCTGACTTCGATTTTTATTTTTAAAACCTAGCGGGAAAACTAGGAGTTTTCTGATAAAACAGATAGTTCCAATCGATTCTACGGGTCAATATACGTCTATAAAACTAGTTTCTACAACGGTCAGTCATGTCTGGTCCGCGCCAGGGGTCTACAAAGGTGCGAAAATGGAATGGTTAGAAGAAATCAGTCGACCACGCCCCCTTTCATTGCGGTCCCTAGATATGCCCGCGGAAGTTGGCTTTTTCTAGATTGAACTCGCAATTTCAGACGCCCCAAACCATGGAACAAGATCGAGAAGTTGACGAAGAACTGGAAGTTAATGATCAAATTGTTACGGTGGAAATCAATAGCCAAAGCATAAACTTGAACTCACAATCAGTTGACAATGGATTCTTTGAATTGCAAAGCCAAAATCGTGAGTTTTCATATTGAAATTTTTCTTTTTTCAAATGTTCTTCAATTAATTGTAAACTTTTCAGATTCTGGCGCTGGAGTCCTCAAGATCTCGCATTCCCCACAAATCCAACATGCTCAACTCATCCGGCTCCCGGAGACTTCTACAGTTTCGGGCGGATCCAGAATCTCCAAAATGTCCCGGAATTCCTATAACAGGGAGAATATGATTCGAGAATTCTATTTCAAATTCGCGGAGCACGTCTTCAGAGATCTTAAGACTCTACTCGTGGAAAGGGATCGAGCAAGAGAAGCAATGGACATAATGCCGCCGAAAACGGCGAAGGAATTGAGCGAAGAGTGCAATTATTATCAAACTGTGAGTGAAAAACGACGCATCAAAAAATAACGCTATTCCTACTCTGTTTTCAGCGCTACCGAGTGCGAATCGAGCAGAACAAAGAGAAACTCGACAAACGGATCGATGAAAAATGGCGGAAACTGCTGAAAATGCCGATTGACTCGCAGGAAATTATCAATTTTATCAGCGTCCCACACAGCTCTCAATTGACGGTCAATGCCCGCCGAAACTTGCCACAAATGTAAATTTTGCGTCTATTTTTGGGTAGTTATCATTGAATTTGATTGGAATTTCAGGTTTCGATATGCATAAAAACAATTGCAATGGAAACAATGTTTTTGCCAAACATATCGGCGCAACAATCAATGTGATTTTTTTTAGAATTTTCTTTCATTCATTCAATCTTGACTAATTATTTTTTGCAATTTTTTCTTTCAATAAAGCTTTTTTGGGTTATTTATCGTCTTGCAAATTTGGTCAGAAAATTCAGAAATCGGAACACGGCATGTTGTCGAGAACAAACCCTCCACAAAAGGCGCAACGACACCGTATCGAAAAATAACTGAGTCGCTACGCAGCGAATGCCTAAAAATTGTCCGAAAATCCTAAATTTTCGCAATAGAGCACGCTTGCATTGCCATTTTCGTGTAAAATCTGCAAACACCGGCACCGAAAATTGCACTTTTTTGTCAACAACTCGGCAAAAAATCAATAATTGTCCTTAAAATTGTTCAAATGTGACCGATTTTTCACTGTTTTGGGCGGAATCGTTCATTTTTGAAATGAAAATGCAGAAAAAAACTGTTTTTTCAAGTCCTTATTTATCCCTAAAAACTCAGTTTTTGAATTGCCGCCTAAAGTTAGATGTGCAGGTGGTCGAGCGTCGTTGCGCCCGATGTCCCGTTCAACACGCCGTGCGGAAAAAAAATTGAAAATCAAAAAATTCCAAATTTTCCTCAAACGACTACTGTACCAGAGAAACTGTGTGCTCCGCAAACAGTTTATTCGACGCGCTCGCAACGAAAATCAATGGGCACCTCTATAAATCGATCAAACGGCTGTAAAACGACGAAAATTGTGCCAGATGGCGGCCGACCGCCCTATCTGATGCACGTCATCGCCTTCCACAACCAGTCCCACCAGCCACTTTCTGCTCTTCTTCCCTTTCTCGGTGATTTTCGATGACATTTCGTCCCATACACAGTCAGTACGCCAGCGCCGCAATGCGCCATACAAATTTCCATTTGTGCAGATTAACCGTGCCGATCATTGAAATTGAAATCGCGTTAAACTCGTGCTCGAGAAAGTGCATTTCACAGTCGGAAACGCACGGCGTATGCAAATTCGCCAGCTAATCGCGTACGGTAGCGGTGAATTTGTTATAAATACCTAAAACGTACCGTCTATTTTCAGTTTCCCATTTTATACCAATCGGAAAATGCCAGGAAAAACCAAAATAATCGCATTTTTTCGTTGATTTTTCACTTTTTTCATTTTCGAAAATAATTAATCCCGGGTTACGGTACGCAAGTGTGCATTCTGACGTCGCGGTGTTTGCACAGTTGTTAGTTTTCCAGCGCTTTTTTGAAAATTTTAAGCTAAAAACTTCTCGAATTTCTTTAAAAACGTCATTTTTCAATGTTTTCTTTGACAATTATGACTCATTAGCCATTTTTTTCGTTGTAAATAGGTATAAATAACCATATTTTCTGCCCTTTCCGTCTGATTTTCCAAGTTTCTCGTGCCATGTGCCCTGGCTTCCGTCCAACTGGTACCTGTTCGTCAAATATCACATTTCCGTCCTCCCCACCCACCACTCGATTTCCTCCGTCACCGTTATAAACAATCCATGCCCCATCGCATGCCGAAACTCGAAACTACTACGATAATTTGACCTCTCCCATCATTTTCGCATATTTTCCAGGGGAAAGGCACATCGGCACCGAACCGATCGCCTGTATCCAAAGTCTTCGAAGCTGTCGACACTTGAATCGTCTCGTGGAATGCAAAAGAGCCAAAATGTGACCGAAGGAAGCGAAATTAACGGTGTGGCGGCGGCGAACGGCCACCACCACACCAGTCCTGATACTAACGCAGGAAAGGTCATCAAGGTGAGCGTTTTGGGGCTAGAAAATGGGGGGAAATGGGCAAAAACTGACTGTTGAATGTAAAATTTGCTCTGAACAGCAAGTGAGATCCATTTTTCCTCGATTTTTCTGAAAAACTGCGAAAATTTCACGAATGGTGCGATTTTTGTCGGGATTTCTTGTTTTTTTTTGTTTTTTTGAAAAAAAATCATATCCGCTTCTCAATTTGTCACTTTTCACCGGAATTGAAAAAAATCAGCTTCCCCCCCTGTAAAAACCGCAATTTGATCAGCAGTCATCTGGTCAATAGTACCGGTGGGTGCAGTGTGTAATATTCCGCTTGTCATCGCATAGTTTCCCTATCACAATGTCCTTTTCAAAAAGTACCACGACGTCTCCAATCGAGAAGAACAATGAAACAGTGCCGTCGTCGTCGTCGGTGACAGGTCATTTCTTCTCGCCCTTCACTTTCGCTTTTCCTTCGTTTTCATCTCATCAGTTTTTCCGCTTTTTTCGCATTCGACAATCGAAACAAACACATATATTTTAAGTCCTTGTTATCAGTGACTTATCACATCATCTTCACGAATGATGCGAGTAGTTCGATGATTAACTGAAAAAAAGCATATGGTGATCGGTAGAGATCGGAAATAGACACAACCGCGACGCTGATTTCGTGTTCCACGTGACTATCCAGAGGGGAACACGTGAACCAGACGGCGCTGTCGGTGTGAGTCAGAGGGGTATCAATTACGAGCGGATTTTGG
>LR583241.1:0-23066 GCA_900536345.3 Caenorhabditis sp. 39 LS-2015 | reverse complement strand
CAACCAACGCGCCACCGAAGTCGTTCGTAAGATGATTTCCGAAGTGTTCAACGGCGATTTCACTACCAATGGTGGTCCGGAGAATTGTTCAATGAGGAGTTGCTGCTGCCAGTAATGTGGGATTGATAACTGGAGCAGCTGGATGAGGCAACGGACGGGAGGCTCAAATAACAACGCTGATGGAGATGGGATTCAGTTTTTCGATTGCCAACTACGCCTTGGACACTACTCGGAATCCCGACGAGGCTGCGAATCATCTGATAAATCATGGTCACGAGGTATGTTTTCTGAAAGTTCATAGGATTCATGATAAAAGTACTCAGTTACAGCACGAACAAATCCGAAACGAGTTGGCTGCCGCGTTTCACGGAGCATCTCAATGCCAAGCCAAACGTTGAGAAAGTTGAAGTTCAACTTCGGAGACAACTCGCCAATTTGACAGGAGACGATCTGGTTAAGAATGCAGCTCGTGTCGTGCGTGAACAGTCTGATCAGTTTAATCGATTCAACACCTACAGCAACGACACTTCTGGGATAAGTTCTTTATCACTATGCTTGAATTTCTCTACTTTAATCCTTTTTAGTTGCAGGACCGTGATGATCGTCGTGACGTTCGTGCTTCCCAAGTGCCAAGCTGTCTCTTCGAATCCTACACGCAGTCCATGAAGCGATCGCCAATTCTTCAATAACTCATACTGACTAACTTTTTTCGTTTCTTTCTCTGCTAATCGTTGCCTAGAGGCTTCATCGCCTGACATAAATTTTTGGTGATTTGGTGATAAAAACTTGCGTCTTTTGAAAGTTTTCACGTGAAAGCGGTTGAATTCCGCCCGAATTCCTTATTTTTGCATAACACGTTTATTGTTCTTTTTTATTCTTATCCTATTCTTCCAATCTTGGTTTCATGTCTGTTCGCACTGTTCAAAGTTGGAGAATCGCAGTGACGAGACCCCGATGTTTCGCAACTCGCCATCTCACAACTGTAACGTTTCTCAAAAATATTCATCTTGACATGTGGAGTTGTGAAGAGTTACAGTTGCAAAGTAGCGAGTTGCGAAACATCAGGATGCCGAAGTGACGAGTATTCTGAAATTTTGCAACTGAGAGTACCGAGAGAATCTTGAATCCAAGTTGTTCATCTAAACGCTCATTTTTCTCGAAATATTCGTCCTCGCGTCTCCACTCTCTTCCCATCGCTTCCCGTTCCTTCTCGATTTTCATGGAGGCGCTTTCCCTCCAGAAACGCATCATTGTTGACCACTCAGCACCTTTCTCTCGTGCGTATCCTCTTTTTCTGCGTCACCATTGCCTCCTCGGACCAAAACCATTTGTTGATGAGTCGATTTTGCAGTCAGCTGGCTAGTTTCGCTGGAATTTCTAGCCTAGAAGGGGAATTTTGAATTTTATTTTCAAATTCAAAATTGATGGTTTTCAACTTTTCAAGTTGCAAAAAAAAGTCCTGCCGCTCCGCTCCAAAAATTAAAAAAATTCATGCATATTTTTTGCTTTAACAGTTACTAATTGCCCCCCCCCCCTACAGTAATCCCCGGAGGGGGGACCCGGGGGTATTTGCACAAATTTGGGGGGCGGCAAACAGCAAGAACACATGTAGCCGATGAGCCGGCTTTATTTGGGCGGAGTGGGCGGAGCTTAGAGAGAGGCTGGATTAGTGGAGAGTTATTGGGGCTGGGAGTCAAGCCGAATCGGTGCGGAGCGGCTCTAATTCTCACTTTTCACCATTTCTCGGCATGCTTCACAGTCCGTTGCAGTTTCAGTTTGTTGGCGCAGGCGAGTATTACTGTAAAGGTCCCGCAACGAAGGGAAGATACTGTAGCAATCGTTGCGAGACCCTCCGCCCCTAATTCCGTCGTTTTCCACCCGAAACCTCGACATATTCCAGACCTCGACACCCCGTCATCCGAGCAACCTAAAATGCGTCGACAACGTACAGTCTTCACCGAGAATCAAATCGAAAAACTGGAAGCCGCCTTCAAAAAGTACAAATACCCGGATCTCAGGCAACGAGAAACACTCGGCCAGATGATTGCCCTGGAAGAGGCGCGCATCCAATGCTGGTTCAAAAACCGAAGAGCCAAGGAACAAAAACAACATCGGAACGAGAGTCCAGACGATGGAACTGACAGTGTGGGAGCCGCGGGGCCGGCGGAAGAGAAGACGATCGAGGAGGCGACGACAATCAGTGAGTTCAGTTCAAATTACCGATTTTATTGTTACTCATTTAAGATTCGATGTCTGGGACGACAAATGACATGGACGCGGGCATGTCGGCGATCGGCGAACATTTCCGCAGCTTCTCAGCTCAAGTCAACTCGGTCGCCCTTCAATTCGACCAGTTACTCAACCAGTACCGCTCGAAGACCAAGGAGCAGCAGGAGAGAGAGAAGATCAACACTAATGTGACCAACCGTTCACAGAGAAGGCAGAGAAGAGCAGCCACGGAGTCTTCGGATGCAACCGAGTGCTTCCCGGGTGCGGTGACCAACAAGGATATCGCTGACTCTCTTCGGTCCCACGCAGCCGAATGTCTTTCTGTTGCGGACCGAATGGACCCCACCGAGTTTAACTCGTACCGCTTCCACGGTTGATTTTTGTATATCTCCCTCATTCTTCCTACTCTTAGCTTAATTATGATTTAATTCTCTACTCTCTCTCCATTTTCTCCCACTAAATTCTCTTTTCCCCACTTTTACCTTATTACCTTTTACCTTACCTTACCTTATTACCTTACCTTTTACCCTACTTTTACCTTATAATTCTAAATTTTGCTTTCACTCTTCACTTTATAATCCCTTTTCCCCTTTATATACTAAACCAGAGCCGCATCGTGAGGACCGCTCCGGAGTTTGACACGAACAAGTATCTGAAGCTAGTGTGCCGTGACATGTTCTCTTTCTTCTTCTCGGGAACCGCGGGATGCAAATTCCTTGTCACTACCAATGGTCAGGCCCGAATGCTGAGTAAAGACAAGATTTTGACGATTCTTGCCGAAATCATCAAGTCCTATTCGTCACTGTCCATCATTGTTGCTGAACTCGAACACGAAGGAATAAGCGCTTTGTATTCGCTGATTGACAACTACATCGGTGCTCCGGCTGACAAGACTGATATCGCCAATTCGCTGAAGACGGTGATTGCGGTTATCGCTGCGGCTCACAACGCATCGAAGGCTCAGGAGATCCTGGTGTTGGACATCAAAACCGCGTTGGCTGCGTATTCGGAAAAGGATGTTGAGCTGCGTGAAGAGCATGCGATCCTTCAGAATCACCCAGACTCGGAGCCGGAAGAGCAAGAGATGGCTTTCGATGAGTTGCACAAGGACGAAAAGACAACGCTGCCGGAGATGGGATTTGGTCGTGCGATTGCCAACTACGCCATGGAGACCACTCGGAATCCCGACAAGGATGCGAATTTTCTGATAAATCATGGACACGAGGTATGTTTTCTAAAAGTTGAAAGGATCCATAACAAAAGTATCTAGTTGCAGCACGAACAAGTCCGAAACGAGTTGGTTACCGCGTCCCCGGAGCTGTTGAGCCGCCACTTCGAAACGTTCTGCTCTGAACGATTTGCTCTCAACAACGTTCAAGCCAATCAGACTCCCACGGACTTGCCGCATCTTCTCGATCGCCAACTCCATCCAGACCCTCTGCCTTCTGTTCCTTGTCGACAACAACCGTGTGCCGCATGCTCGTCTGCTCAGTGCTCTTCAGACTCTTGTCAAGGTTCACAATCATATGACGATTACTAGGAAACCGCTGCTTCTTCAGATTCTACTGCTCCGGAATCTGCTGCGACAGCTGAGCCATGCACCGAAGTCGTTCCAGTTGCCGAAGAATATCCAAGGATCTCGGAACGTCTCGTTGGCTGTAATAGTCTGGAATTCTCTCTCGGAATGTCTCCACCGTCTTGGAAAAGCTGCTGGAATCTCTGCCGGTGCCTCGTCATCCGCCGCCGCTCTCGCCTCCTCTGCTTCATATGATGGCCTTCGTGAGGATCTCGACCCAGACACCTCCAAACTCTTCGAGTTTGCTGAGAAGCATCGACAAGTGCTCAACAAGGCACTTCGTCAGAACAACGCTGTGTTGTCTGCCGATGGACCTTTCGCAGTGCTCACACAGTTCCCGAAGCTGCTGGACTTTGATGTGAAGAGAAAGTTGTTACGCAAGGAGCTCACCAAGTTGGAGCCATCGTAAGTCTGGATTTTCCTTTAATTCCGATTGAAATCAATTTCAGAATACCTCGCTACCGCCGCAACGACGTCACTGTTCAAGAGTCCTGCAGTCACGTGTTCTCCGAATCATTCCGCGAGATGTTCGGCCAGAAGACCGACTACAATAATGTGTCTACTGGATTCGGAGGCAATTATGACGGAGAACTGGCAGTGGTTTTGGGTGGATTTCCCAGTCAACGAATTCCCGGCAAGGAGCAGCACACTCTGGTCCACCATTCGACAGTCATCGCTCAGTGTTGGGAGGAATGATGAGATTCCTGTGAAGATGGCAGAGTGCTTGAAACAATAACCGAAACTGCCGGCCCTGTTCCCATTTCAGTACACTGATTCGAATCAGAGAGTTTTGACTGTGGAGCAGCCAAAGGTATTTTTTTGAGGTTGAAGTATTTTTAACGTTCTTCAAGTTTAAGGACGGAGAATCAGTTGGAGAGCTCATCGACCGCACCATCGCTCAACTGACGCCTTCGTACGTCGGGTTTGTCGAGGAGATTGTGGATCTTCTGAGAGCAGACAGGGAAGCTGAACTCAAGGACAACAACCTCGGAAAGCCACTGAAACCGACCGTTGGTCTCGCAACATCGCTTTTCTCGTTCATCTACCATCTGGCTAGCATAGAACCTGGAGGTTACACTCTCGTGGGCTCTGGTCTCACTCAGACGCTGCTCAGTGTCATCGAATTCCACGAACTTCCGATTGAGTGCATAACGTTTGGAACCCGCTGTGCCAGAATCCTAGACCTCTTCACCACCATCGATGGAGATTTGTGTTAATCGCGTTGTGGTACGTGTTTTTCTTATATGTCGGAATTAGATTTTTGAAACTCCCATTTTCAGCATGAAATCAATGAGTGCCGCAAGGATCAATCATTCGTGATCGACACCTCTTACGATATTCCGTTCGAAGACGAGCCAGAGCCTGAACCGGAGGATGATGACGATTGAGAGGATGGAGATGACGAACATGAACCACTTGATGTTGAAGCGGGACCAGCTGCACTTGATGCTCCAGTTGAACCAGCCGTCGAGCACCAACATCTTCAATCAGAGGCGCATCGTGAGGACCGCTCCGGAGTTTGACACGAACAAGTATCTGAAGCTAGTGTGCCGTGACATGTTCTCTTTCTTCTTCTCTTCTCTTTCGCCATCATCAACGAGTTTGTCAAAACCATCGAATCGCTTCCGGAGCCGAAGACCGAAGCTGCTGGCAACTTTTCCGCTCTTCAACAGGAGAATATGAAGAAGGCGACGCTGCTGTTGACATCTCAGCGAAGTGTGAAGCTGGTGGAGAAGATGGAACTGAACAGCATCGTCCCAATTATGATGGAACTGAACAGCATCGTCCCAATCATGCTGAATTTGAACAAGAACCCGATGAGCAGTGGCTACAACACCAACGACACTCGTCACCGCATATTCGAGACATGGAAGATGCCGGAAGGAATCAAGCTGTATTCGATGCTGCGGAAGCTCTCCCGAATGCTCTGTTGGGAGCATGAGTTGATTCAGACGCTCAAGCCGACAATACGAACTGCAGCGACGCAGACTGAAGGAGAGATGCTCAGTGATCAACCAGGAGACACTCATTTGGATATGGAAGTACTGCCACCGTGGGATGACGAAGACGTAGTTCTGGAGGAGGAACCGAGCTCGCAAGGTCAAGGTCAGAATCTGAAGGAGTCCCGGTGGATAAGTGCTGGAGTTTCCAAGGAAGAACAGGAGTTTTGGTCGAAGAATAAATCGCTTCAGGACATTGTCACAAAGTCTCACCAGGCGGTCAAAGAGCTTCTCAACATCATGAACAAGTCTATCAATGTTGTGCATCAACGGGACTCCCGAGAATTGCTCAAGGAGCAGCTGCTGCCGCTGATAAATCATGGGCATGAGGTATGTTTTCCAAAAGTTCAAAGTTTCCCTAACAAAACTACCTTGTTGCAGCATGAACAAGTCCGAAACGGTGCAGCTCGTGTCAGGCGGGAACAGAATATGCTAGGTTTCGACTACAAGATCGCTGATTTGTTCTCAGAAGGATCGCGTGGATTGGTGAATTCTGACGGCATGATTACTCAAGTTATCGAGAGAATGACTCATCCACGGACTCAATTCGAAGAGAACATTGCCACTCCATTGATTCGATTCGAATGTGTATCTTTTCCTTTCCCTTATACTGTGATTTTTCATCCCCTCCTCTCCCACAACCATTCTTTTTGTCAACTTCCAGTAAGAATTGCACATTCATAGTATTCATTATGTACCTTCTTTCCCTTTTCATCTCTCGTTTTACTTTTTCCTCTTTCTTCCGATCCATCCATCTGCTCTATTTATAATACTTTCAATCCAATCCAACCCGTCCCACCAACCCTTCCCTTCTTTCTTCGTTTTCCCCCTGTTTTCGGTGACTCTTTTCCATGTCTGCAATATCAGCATCATCACCACCACTGAATATCCAATTTGCTTTTTCCGCTCCCTTCGCCTCATTTCCCTTTCTTTTTCTTCCTACCATTCGGTTTTCTCTTCTCTTCTTGTCAAATTTTGAAAACACCTTTGGAATTGAATTTAAATATACTCTTTTTGTATCGAATCAATTTTTCAAAGTCGTTGTTGTGATTGTGTTTGAGTTTGACGTGTTGCAACATGTTGTGTGACAGTAATCAAGTACTTCTGACGTCTTCTGACTTGAATAACACTTGTTCTCATCAGAAATGGATGACGACTACAATGTTGTGTCTACTGGATTCGGAGGCGATGGCGACGGCGGAGGTCTTCAGTATCCGTACGTCTTCTGGACATTTGAGGGTCCGAGGGGATTCAGAATCTCGAAGATAGCAAGATATTCTGAATTCTAGATGCAGTTTCTCCAAATTTTGACAAAAATTTGAAATTCAAAGACGATGACGGAGAATTGGCTGTGGTCTCGAGTGGAAACACCGAAAATCAGTATTCCGACGCCAGAAGTGCACTAGAAGACGTGGGATATGGTACGACGTCTTCTGAATCTATAAAATATCAGAATTTTATATTAAGGATCTCGTAAACGTCGTCTAGAACACACTGAAGACGTCATCGATCATCACGGACGAAGATCTCATCCGATGGGTAACATTTTTCGATTCTGAAGGCTTAAACGACGTTTGTCCGTTTTCAGATTGACACGTGACTCTCAGAAGGAGGTGCAACGAAGCAGGAGACACCGAAGAGTGCTCGAATGTTCAAACCATCATCAGCTGCCACCGCAACACCAGGTCCAGTTCCGGTCAGTTCTGCTTCGGAAATAAGAAAACGATATCGGAGACATTCAACCGAATCAACAACATAAGCTGCACAAGAAGGTATGTTTTATGCTTATTAGTGAACAATTGAAACAAAACAAAACAAAACAAAAATTAGTCTAAAATCTGGATGGCCGACTCATCCTCCTCCTCCTCCTCCACCGGCTTTCGGTGGGATTCGTAGTACGGCGAGTAGCCACGCCGGTGAAGACCTTTTATGAAGCGGTTGCGGAAGCCGCGGACTTCCTTCCTGATCTTCTCCTGCGTGAGCTCCTCGCCTGCGACGATCGCTTTGGCGCGGAGAATCGCGATCGGGCCACAGTTGAAGGTGTCCTCCTGGATGGCTTGTCCCGGGGGCAAGTCAACCTCGATTCCCAGAATGTCCCCGAGTTCCCTGATCTCATCCGGAACATCTTCACACATGGAGTTGTAGTGCGTGATGGATGTTCGAGTGATGGAAAGGAGAGACCAGTGACTCCGGATACAAACCGGGAAGAGGACCTTGACTGCACCCCGGAGAAGAGACCTGATCCGACAGGCAGCGTCTTGTTTCTTTTGGAAGAACACCGGGTCTAAGGTAGTGGTGGTGGTACTACTTTCGACCGCCCACTCGAGACCAATCTTGACAAGGCGGTCATCGAGCCAGGCTCCCGGGCCCTCCTCATTTACCAGCCCCTCGATGTCGATCAGGCCCGGAACTTCAAACTGCGGCCCGTGTCTCCTTGCCGAACTTCTGGCTTCGTTGTCGCTCCCGGATTTTGATGAGACGGCTCCGGTCTGAAAATGGATACGGTAATAGTTGAACGAGTCATCGGTTACGGTAGCTACAGTAAGAAAGTATGTTTTTTGAAAGGAATCACGACTTTTTGACGATTTTTTGTTGATTCTGAGGGAAACGCCTGACTTTGGTTACTGTAGATACTGTGTTCCAATTTTATGGGAATTGAGGGAATTTCGAAATTGGGAATTCATAATTTGAGAAATATACTCACCGGCCGCTTGGATCCATCGCCGGATCCTCCGATCACCATCACCTCGCTCGACGTGGTTGTTTTCGCCACCATCACCTCCTTTTCTCCCGAATCGGAGCACGTGGCATTCATGATCTTTTTGGCCGGCATTATGAAAGAAATTGTTTGTCTTTTTGTTGCGTGAGCTGAAAATATGGGATTCTGAATCTAGAGAGGTGATGCATTCTGCGAAAATAAGAAAAAAAAAGAGACCGGATTCAATAAATTCGGAAGTTCGGAGAATTACTGTAATTCTTGGGCACGCAAAGTGGTATTTGAGGTGGGATTTGGGTATTTTGTGAATTCCAAGCCATTCAGCCGTAAGGGAGGAGTCAGGGATGTATATATATATATATACGGTTACTGTAGTTCAAGAGCTCAAATTTTGTCCGTTTCCAACCCATTATTATCAATGTTTGCTTCTTTCAGGTGCCCATCAATTATGGCAAGGTTACTGACCCTATCGAGAGTCAGCAGACGACGATGGAAGTTCATCGAGTGCAATCCGTTCAAGGGAAAGAAAGACATGCGTCGAACGGTCAACTTACTCCGAATCCAAGAAGCGGCAGCACTAGAAGACGTCTTCTTCGTCAACTGTTCCAGAATCAAGGCATATTTGGCGGTTAGTTGAATCTTTTTGAATTGAACATGTTCCCGGTACTCTCCGCCTCAATTTTCAGCAGTATCGACATTATACTGGATACTCTGCTCACGGACAGCTGTTTGGAATGGAATCGATGACCGAGACGACTTAGAAGAAGAGTTGGATCGATATGAGAACTTCGATAATAGGAATCTGCTCGCTGAAGAGGATTATGATCTTCTCCAGGGAATCTCCAGCAACAGTCCATCCCTAGTGCCCGAGAGCGAAAATCATTCTAAATTTGCTGAAACTGATGGAAACAAGACGTGAAATGCTGATTTCTCTCTGGATTTTGACGAGATCTACTCAATTTGAATGGATTTTCGAGATTTCGATCGGTAGGAATTGAAATATTGAGAGTTGTCTCTGTTGCCAGCACGCAAATCACAATTCTCTTCATTTCAGATAATCTACGTGAACAATTTGAAAGTTGGCCAAGTGGAGGAGGAACGTTTCAAGACGGATACGGAAAAGAGACGGAGGAGTTCAAGCGATACGAGGTTGAGCGGTTCGTCGAGAAAACAGGAGAAATGAGAGCAGATGAGAGCATATGCGAGAAGATGGTGTAACTCCATCGATGAAAAGGAATGGATCAGATCAGGAAAGCAGTTCTACAGCAGTCGAGAAGGAGCAGGAAGAGATTGAAAGAGAGCGGGAGAGCGAGGAAGATTACTTTCAGCAATATGAGCGGTTAGTCAATTCTTAGTCATTTTGAGAATCTAGCGGTACTCTCCGTTGTGAATTTCAGGTTTGCTTCATTCCTGAAGGCAATCTCCGATCGTGGACAACCATTCTGAATTTGTGACTGAATCTACCAGGGATGAAATATGGACACGTCTGGAGGATCGGAAATGAGAATGAGCAGATGAAATGAGAGCATATGCGAGAAGATGGTGTATCTCCATCGATGACAAGGAATAGATCAGATCAGGAAAGGAGTTCTACAACAGTCGAGAAGGAGCGGGAATGACAAGAGAGTGGAAAGAAGGCGAGGAGGATTACTTTCAGCAAAAGGAGCGGTTAGTTGATTCTTCCTTATTTTGCGACTCTATCGGTACTCTCCGTTGCCAATTTCAGATAACTCGTCACTCCTTCTGGATTTCTCCGATTATGGACAGTGCGAAGAGACAGGAGACATGAAACAACGAATGGAAAGTTGATGTGCAAACCAGGATGGTCAATGAGGATGAACAATATACGGAGGAGATCAGCAGGAGGAGAAGAATGAGAAGCGGCAAGTTCAAAAGTTCCAAGTTCAAGTGATAAGTGGTCCAGTTAGGCAAAGTTCCTCTATTTCGTACGCGGGAATTCCATTGGTTCGCTCTTGAACACTCAGAATTCTCAGTTCACAGCATAATTATGATTCTTCCCTTTTACAGGTCTCTTCATGCCAGCTGACTGCAAAGATCGATTCACCATCAAATGTTTTCGGTTCGAAGAGATATGACGTGGCGGCGGAGTCAGAAGGAACAAAGCGAGAAGCGACAACGTCAGGCAACGATCGCATCGAGAGAAGAAGTGAGAGATTACAAGAAGGAGGAAGGCAGTCTCCAGTTGAAGGGAGAGGAAGAGGTGAACACAATAGTGGAAGATGCCGAGTGGCAAGAGAAGAAGGAGCCATAAAGAGCAGTCTCCTGGAGAAGCAGCAATGGGAACTATGTTGAAGGAGGATCTCAAGCAATTGGGGGAAGATTGAGCGGTTAGTCGATTCTCCACCACAAATTTCAGATCACTCGTATGGACAACCATTCGGGATTCGTGACTGAATCTGCCGGAGATGGAATATGGACACGTCTGGATGCATTGAGAATAAGAATTATCAGAAGAAATGAGAGCAGATTGAAGAAGATGACAACGGGAAGAGCAGGAAGGAGCAGGAAGCAATGGGAAGAGAGTGGGAGATGTGAGAAGATGACTTTGAGCAAAATGAGCGGTTAGTTGATTCTATCATAATTTGAGAATCTATCGGTACTCTCCGTTGCTGATTTCAGATATCTTGCCACTCCTTCTGGATTTCTCTGATTATGGACAGTGCGAAGAGACAGGAGATATGAAACAACGAATGGAGGGTTGAAGTGCAAACCAGGATGGTCAATGAGGATGAACAATATACGGAGGAGATCAGCAGGAGGAGAAGAATGAGAAGCGGCAAGTTCAAAAGTTCCAAGTTCAAGTGATAAGTGGTCCAGTTAGGCAAAGTTCCTCTATTTCGAACGCGGGAATTCCATTGGTTCGTTCTCAAATACTTATCATTCTCAGTTCACAGAAGCATAATTATAATTCTCCCATTTTACAGGGCTCTACATGCCAGCTGACTGCAAAGATCGAGTCACCATCAGATGTTTTCGATCCGAAGTGATATGACGTGGCGGCGGAGTCACAAGGAAATCGAGAGAAGAAGGAGCCATAGAGAGCAGTCTCCTGGAGAAGCAGCAATGGGGAACTGTATTGAAGGAGGACCTCAAGCAATTGGGGGAAAATTGAGCGGTTAGTCGATTCCTTCGTAATTCAAGACTCTATTGGTACTCTCCGTGCTAATTTCAGATAACTCGTCACCAGAGGTTCTCCGATTACGGTCAAGATCAAGAGAATGACACCAATGTTTCGGAACGCGATCAATTTGGAAAAAGTCGCGACTCTGCCCGTCTTTTGTCTCGCCACGATTGGGAAGAGTTGGATTTCTCTGAGGAAACAACTGATTCTGGAGACGTTTTTGTACATAATGGTCAAAAATCGAAGAAACGGAGAGAAGAGAAAATGATTGCAGAATCAGTTGTGTCCAGCCGGAGAGTAACTCCGACTCCTGAACACTTTCCGAGAGGCATTTTTCGGCAAGGAGAAAGGGCGGCGTCGCGAGATCTTTGACAATTGTGAGTTGTAAGACATTCGGCATTGCCTTCCGTTACGGTCCCCATTTTTAGAAATTACGGTAGGATCCACCGTAGTTTTTCCGAAAAACATTGTGACGGGACGCAATTCTGCGTTTTGATCTCCATCTGTCAACTTCAGGAACGAATATTATCAGTGTGAGAGACAGAAGGAAATATCAAGTGGTTCACGTTGGACGGAGTGAATTCTGATGCCTGGTTCGACTCATTCTAGCAGTATCTCGGAATTTGGAAAGAACGGGAGGTGAAAGGTGTGTTAAGGGGTGAAGAATCGATGCGGTGTGGGTAAACGGGATCAGATGGTGAGAGCAGAAGAAGTAGGCGGGATTTGCTTCCTAGTTTCGGAGACAATCTTTGAAAAATGCAACTTCAGGTTCTTCAAGGTGCATTTTCACTGGGATAAGGGTCTCCGGTTACGACACACTATTTCCTCTTCGATCAACTTGGGTCTCGCAAGGAATTCAGTGGGAGGGTTTTGTTTTCGGGAGAATCAGCCGATTTCGAGCATGTATTGTAAGTTTTTTCCTTTTCAAAAAGAGAAATAGTACGGAGCCAGTTGTTTCCCGTCAAATGGATCCTCCGTTTCTCAATTCGGTGCGAGACCCCAGTTGAATGAAAAAGTTTCGGATCGCAACAAACTCTCGTTTGAACTTTCCAATGTCGATTGTCATGTTAAAGGGAAAGATGAAATTATGTGTGAAGATGAAGAAGGTAGGCAAGATTTGAGACACTGTATTGCCCATCTCGACCGTATTCAACTGCGCCCTGTTGGAAAAGCCACTCTAGAAAAGATGACGATACTGTATACGTTTCTGGGTATCTGGCCTAAGAATCCACACTTCGTCACTTTATCAACAAGGCGCAGTTCAACATGATCTGGGCGAACAATATGTAAGTGGATACTTCTTTCTTCTCCAGTACTGAAGAAGAGAAAAGTGTCCGACATTTCTGGAATCTGTATCATAATAGGATGCGTAATACTGCTAGTGGCAACTCAATTCGACATTGTGGCAGGGTGAGCAAGTTGGGGAAGGATTCAACGTCTCTTTCACAACTAAAGGAGATACTAGAAGCGAGGAGCCTCGGCGGCCACCGAATGAGACAAACGCAAGCCTTTGCCACCATTTTGCTGTTCCGAGGTTGCTGCTAAATCAAAAATGAGTGAGAACTTGTTCTCTCGGAACAGTACTCGTGCCAAGACCTATCGAGGGTCTCATCGGGTGACCGCTATGGCAGTGTGTCATCTGAAAATGGTTCCGGGAAAGGAACGGATGCAATATAGGAATTCTCTATTAAGGTTTTCATTCAATATCGTTATTTGAGGATGGAAATATGGTGTTAGGTGGCCGGATGCAATATAAGGGGTGCTATATTGATATTTATTTCGTTTGAAGGGAATATGGTTTCGGTTAGTAATGGGGGAGGATTCGGGTGCAATATAGGAAATCTCTATTAATGCTTTTTTTTCAATTTCGAGAAAGGGAATCGGATGTTACGGGGCCGGATGCAATATAGGGAGCTCTATGAATATTCATTTCGTGGTTTCGGTTAGTAATGGGGGAGGGTTCGGGTGCAATATACGTAACTCTATCAATAGTTCATTGAAGTGTGTAGAGAACAATGGTTAGTTTTCCAGGAAAGTTATGGGGAGGGGTCGGGTGCGATATAGCTAAGTTCGTACAATGTATTAAGTCCACTATCAATGTTTAGCATTGTTTTCTGGCAAAATGAGCTGAATGTAGCACGTTCAAAATTCTCCATGATCTTGTAACATTTAGTATGAATCCAGTTGGGGGAATGTGATTATTATGCGTTTCTAAGATTGTAAGAGTTGAGATTCTAACGCGGACACGGGTCTCGCCACGACTTTCTTCTTTTTTTGAAAAACTACGATGTATTCTATTGCTGTTTTTCAAAAAAAGGAGAAAGCCGTGGCGAGACCCGTCACCGCGTTTGAACATCAACTCTTACAGTCTCAGGAACGCATAATAGTGTCTAGCAGCTCATTTTTAGCGGTCAGAAGACTCTGAATCAATTCGCGACCAAATTCGAGTGAAGAGGGAATCTAAGCGGCTGAAACAGAAAGCGGCAGCAAAATTCGTTGAGAAACAGTAATGGACGCGGCAATTGTCAGTGTGAACCTATTGTCGGCAGAGCAGTCAGTTGATAGTTGATTTTTTAAATTCCAAATGTTCTTGTTACTCTCCGTCCCTTCTTTCAGCTATTATGCGTTCCTGAGATCGTAAGAGTTGAGATTTCAAACGCGGCCGGGTCCCGCCACGATTTCCTTAGTTTTTAGTAAGACTACGGTGGATTCTATCGTAGTTTTACAAAAAAAGAGAACATCGTGGCGGGACCCGGCCGCGTTTGAAATCTCAACTCTTACGATCTCAGAAACGCATAATATTACGTTTCACGGCGGGGTAGCCTAAGGGAAGAGAAATCTGTAAAAGTTAGGCCACTCACGTGTAAAAGTATTATCTGTTTTTCAAATGGTGACAGTTGGGCTTTGGGGCGGAGCTTGGGTCTCGCCACGCGTGAGCGCAATCAGCGCACCTGTGAGCGGTTTGCGTCCCGAAAAAATGAAAAAAACCGGAAAAAAATCGTTGAAAACTGGCAAATTTCGAAATTAAATTCGAACGCAAACCGCTCACCGGTGCGCTCACTGCACCCACTGCGCTCACGCGTGGCGAGACCCAAGCTCGGCCCCCAAAGCCCAACTGTCACCATTTGAAAAACAGATAATACTGAAAACGACCATTTGTTTCGAGCTCACGTGTAAATTTATGTGAGTGGCCTAACTTTTGCAAAACATGAAATTTCTCTTCTCTTGGGCTACCTCAACGTGAAACGTGTAACATTTCGATAGCTGGATGGTTTTCCCAGTTAAGTGGTCAATGGAGTAAAGCGGTTGTCATGTAGAAGGGGAAGAAGAGATGATGTGTGAGGATAAACGAGCTGAGAAAGATTTTGGACACGGTACTGTCCCTCCCGACCGTATCAAACTGCGCCCTATTTGGAAAAATCACTCTCCGTGGAAAGATGGCGATACTGGATATTTCACCGAAAGAGCAACATTTTAGGGCGCAGTTCAACACGAACTGAGCAGGCAATACATGAGCAAGGGCTGGTGCGCTATCAGAGAAGAGAAAAAAAGGCAAAATTTCTGAAATCTGGATCACAGCAGGATGTGTAATACTCTTAGTGGGAACTGATTTGGCTATTGTGTCAACGGGCAGGAAAAAATTTTGAGGAGGAGACCCGAATGTTTCGCAACTCACCAAATCGCTACTGCAACATTTTACAACTCGCCAGTTCGTTACTGTAACGTTGCGCAACTCGATTTCTTCCTTCCAAATGCTCTCTTTAACTTCAAATCCCAAGATCCAACGAAAAAATAATTGTCTTGGCATTTGGAGTTGCGAAACGTTACAAATGCGAAATGGAAAGTTGCGAAACATTACAATTGCTAGATAGCGAGTTGCAGAACCTGGGAATGTTGCGAAACGTCGCATTGCGAAGTATTTGGGTGATGGTAGGAGGATTCGGCGTCTCTCTCACAACTAAATGAGATCCCACCACGGATAAAAAGAGTGGAGCTGGAGCTGGTTTTCGGCTAGACAGAGACATTTTTGTATTCATCGAAAATTTTTCAAAAAATAAATCAAAATGGATCCTAAATTGATTGTCAGCTCCACCCATTCAATTCGCAGTGAGACACGAATTGGTCGAGAAAGAGGAGACTAATCGACATTCCACAGTGAGATTTCCGAAGAAACTGGAATTGGGTGAAATTCTACTAGTACGAGAACCGTGGGCGGATTCAGATGGAGGGAGTTGCTGAACGGGAATGGTGTTCAAAAAGTCCCCCACGACTTCAATCTTTTTCAAATAACTACGGTGGATTCTACCGTAGTTTTTCAACAAAAAAAATGAATTCGTGGCGGGACCTTTTCCGCATTTGAATCGCAACTTTTACGTTTTCAGGAACGCATGATAATATTTAGGTGAAGAAGAAAGGAGCCTCGGCGGTCACCAAATGAGACGTTAACGATATTATTGTTTTCTAGCAAAATGAGCTACATGGCCTAGAAAATGCAAGCCGCGACGCGACACGCGACGCGTGGGTCTCGCAGCGCTACAGTAAACTTTTTTCGGCAAGTTGTTATGCGCCTTTAAAACGGCATACGGTTTCTAACGCAATTTCTTCGACTTTTGGGTTACTGTTTTAAAGGCGCATAACAACTTGGCGAAAAAAGTTTATTGTAGCGTTCCGAGACCCACGCGTCGCGGCTTGCATTTTCTAGGCCAAGTAGCTCATTTTGCTAGAAAACAATAATAACTCGTTCGCTCAGAACAGTATTATGCGTTCCCGAAATCGATAGAGTTGAGATTCAAACGCGGCATCGCGTCCCGCCGCGACTTTCTTCTTTTTTGAAAAACTACGGTAGAATCTACCGTAGTTTTTTGAAAAAAAAAACAAGAAAACTACGGTATAATCTACCGTGGTTTTTTGAAAAAAAAAACAAGAAAACTACGGTAGAATCTACCGTAGTTTTTTGAAAAAAAAAACAAGAAAACTACGGTATAATCTACCGTAGTTTGTTGAAAAACAATGAAAGTCGTGGCGGGACGCAATGCCGCATTTGAATCTCGACTCTAGCGATTTCGGGAACGCATAATGCCAAAACTTTCCGGATGTTTCATTGGGTGACCGTTATGGAAGTTTATCATCTGAAAATGGTTCCGAAAAAGGAACGGGTGCAATATAGGAAATCTCTATTAAGGTTTTTTTCAATTTCGAGAAAGGGGATCGAATGTTACGGGGCCGGATGCAATATAGGGAGCTCTATTAATATTCATTTCAAGGTTTTGGTTAGTAATGGGGGAGGGTTCGGGTGCAATATACGTAGCTCTATCAAAATTTCATTTAAATATGTACAGTTCAATGGTTAGTTTTACAGGGAAGTTATGGGGAGTGGGCCGGGTGCAATAAATCTATAGTCCATGCTATATATAAAGTCCTCTATCAATGTTTATTGTTGTTTTCTGGCAAAATGAGCTACTTGGCCTAGAAAATTCAAGCCGCGACACGCAACGCGCGGCTCTCGCAGCGCTTTTCCAGTCAAGTTTTTTGCCCAGTGCGCCTTTAAACAGTAACCCAAAAATCAGAAAGTTTGCGTTATAAACCGTATGCCGTTTTAAAGGCGCATAACAACCAACTGGCCAAAAAATTTGTCTGGAAGCGCTGTGAGAGCCGCGGGTTGAGTGTCGCGCTTGACTTTTCTAGGACAAGTAGCTCATTTTTCCAAAAAACATATGTACATAACGAATTGTATAAAATTGATACGGGGTAAGCATTTTCGAGGGATTGACAAGAATTACTAGTGTTTTCAAAAATTCACTAACCTTTTTAAATAAATGCTGAAAAAGAATAAATTAACAAATTACTTTTGAAATACAAATATTCATCAAATTTTCAGTTTTTGGAAATATCGAAATGAGGTTTTTGATGATAAAAAGCACAACATTTGTCTATTTCTCAAATTTCGAATCTCAAAAACTGGAAAATTGATGAAAATCCCTCGAAAACTGAAACATTAAAAATTTTAGAAATTTCACAAACCTCGTAATGTGCTGAAAAAACTTTTGATTAATACCAATTGAAAATGAAGAAAAAAAAAAAAAAAAGCAAAATTTCATATTATGTACAGAATAGGTATTTAATGGAGTGGAAGAAGAAAAGGATAAAAATCGGAGAGCATCACAAAAAAACTGCAAAGAGCGCAAAACCGATTCCACTGCGCCCTCGGAAGTGATTAATACAAGCAGCCGACACTTTGCGGGCTCCGCGCCCGCATATGTTTTACACGTGAAATGGGCGGAGCCTGAGAATTTTATCCGGGACCCAAAATAGTCGAATCGGGAATTCATTGAAAAATCGTTATCTTTAATGGACTTTTGTGATTCCAAAAGCATATCAGGGTTGATAGAAGTGATAAAAGATGAAATCTGAATAGAATCTAGTTAAATTTCCAGGTCTTCGGCGGTTTTTTCAGTTCAGACAAATTCTTCTTCGATTTTCCATCCGTATCCTGAATTTTTTTAGGTCCACCGGGTTTCCCGACTTTGTCCATCACTAATCAACAATTTTCAATCGAAACTAAGCTTTGTCGCGGTCAGAATCGGTCCGAATTGATGGAAATTCATTTTTGTCATTTTCAAGCCTAAAATTCCAATTTTCCGTCGATTTGACCGTTGGTTTTTTGATTTTTGCTCCGCAAATGGTTATTTTCACTCTATTTTCAATTTAAATCATCGAATTCACGTGGTTTACCGTCGGAATCTCGAGAAAATAATTATTTCTGAAAATTGTCCTATTCTTGTCAAATTTTTCGATTTCTTGGCGAATTTCCATGAAATTTCCGGTTACTGGAAATGATTTCCCCCAGACCTATAAATGTTCGTGGTTTTTGCCGCCAATTTTGTAGATCCCTGTCATATTTTCCATTGTTTCAATTTTTCATAATTTTCGACGAGACAGTGTGTGAAAAGGAGAGACGCAGCACCGGAGTGTCGTTAATGCGCCTAGTTTATCGTAAATCTACACCAATTTTTCCTCACTTTTCTCTTGAAAGATCTCTTTTTCCAGCAGAATTTTGTTATTTTTTCTCAAATTTTCGTATTTTCCAATTGACATGGACCTTTTTCCTGAATTTTCCTTTCTTGCAGGTAATTCGTGAATGCGGATGACCTCAACTGTCGCTCAGACCAACATGGAATCAATCGGGAACATCTACGAGCCAATTGCACCAACAAAGCTGCCGATTGTGGGTAATTTTGCACTTTGAGGGCACTTTATTAACATTTGTGGGTTTGCAGAGGTGAAAAGAGCTTTTCGCCAGCTTTTCGCCTGCCACTGGGGCATGAACTCTTCGATTTGCCGAGAAGCATTGAAGCATTGGGCTCAACAAGGCTCTCCGTCAGAACAACGCTGTGTTGTCTGTTGGCAGCCCTTTCGCAGTGCTCACACAGTCCCCGGAGCTGCTGGACTTTGATGTGAAGAGAAAGTTCTTCCACAAGGAGCTCACCAAGTTGGAGCCATCGTAAGTTTGGATGTTCCTTTCATTCTGATTGAAATCTATTTCAGAATGCCCCGTTACCGCCGCAACGACGTCACTGTTCAAGTTTCCCGCAGTCACGTGTTCTTCGAATCGTTCCGTGAGCTGTTCCGCCTGCCGTCATCGCAATGGAAGAGAACCGCTTCTCCGTGGTCTTCCAAGGAGAAGAGTCTCAGGATGCCGGAGGAGTTCTCCGCGAGTGGCTCTCTGTGATCACCCGCAAGATCTTCAATCTGAACTACGCAACTCGCCAATTTGGCAGGAGACGATCTGGTTCATAATGCAGCTCGTGGGATGCGTGAACAGAACATTCAAGATTTTGTCGGCGAGATCGCTGACTTGTTCCCAGAAGGATCGCGTGGACCGTTGAATTCTGATGGAGTCGTCACCCAAGTTATCGAGAGAATGACTCAGCCACGGACTCAGTACGAGGAGAACATTGCCACTCCATTGATTCCACCACTCAGTCAGCTGAAAATCGAACAGGAGGTCTCGCTGAACATCTCTTTCAAGCAGCTCTTCCCTCTGGTCAAACGCCTTCTACTCGTTTCTAATGACACAATCCACCCGTGTTGGAGTTCTTCGTGGAACAGGCGATGCTGGAGGCGTTGGAGTTCCTCGTGGATTGATTCAAGACTGTCGATTACTATCAGTTGCTTATCACTCGGATAATCTGCTGGTTCGATCTCTACGCCAAGTCGCATATCCTGCACGGACAGCTATCTGGAGAGGAATCGATGACCGAGACGACTTAGGAGAAGAGCCGGATTGCCTTGAGAAATACTGCAGACAAGGGTTGATCAGAAAGGAATACAGAAATGAGATAGCTCGTCATATTGTCAATCGTCTTCACTTTTTGATTCCCATCTTCGATAAGATCTCCGAAGAGTACATTCAGTTCATCGACAACAAGAGAAAAGGCGATGCTGAATACGTTGGAGTTCTTTGAGGAGCATTTCAAGATCAGTCGCTTGTCACTCGGATGATCTGCTGGTTTCATCTCTATGCCAAGTTGCATCTACTGTTTTTCCGAAGAAAGTACTTGGAGAGCATTTCGAAGACGCTTGAGTGGTCATTCCAAATCATCGAGGAAGATGCCGTGCGTCGACGCGCCGATTTCACTCCTACTGACCGGAAACGAATTCCGTACAACGCTGCATCAGATGATTCTCAACCAAGCCTTCTTCTCGGGAGCCGCGGGATGCAAATGTCTTGTCAAAAGGGGAAGGTAAGTTGTATCCATGTAATTCATACACAACGTGTTAGATTTTCATTTTACATTGACTTCAGCTGCAAGAAGCCAGCCGATGGAACGGCACGTGAGGCTGATCTTCCCGTCTCTGTCGATGTAAAATTGACGGATCTGATGCAATCCGAAGCGACTTGGACTTGGCCCGAAGAGCACAACGATCTTCTAATGCGCCTCGCCGTGGATGTCATGCAAGGCGGAGCCCTCGACCCGAAATGCTCTCATTCTGTCCTCAGCTTCCTCTCCAGACAAACCAAATACACTTGGAACGCTCAGAAGTTCATGGATCTCCAGGGAATGCAGGAGATTCTTCGCTTGAAGGCTTGTTGCGCTCCATCGTATCCATTCTTGGTGTCAGTGATCATCAGAACCTGAATCGACGACGACAATCTTCTGGGTCACGTCTATGAGACAACCATCCGTCAGCTGATCGCCTTTCCGAGTCATTCGTCTGTCTCCGCATCGGAATACACTCTCAGCAAGATCAAGGACTTTGCGGATTCCCTGAACATCTTGAACCCGCTGTCTACCAGAAACCCGCTGAGCCATCGTAAGTTTGGATGTTCCTTTCATTCTGATTGAAATCTATTTCAGAATGCCCCGTTACCGCCGCAACGATGTCATTGTTCAAGTGTCCCGCAGTCGCGCGTTCTCCGAATCGTTTCGCGAACTGTTCCGCCTGGCGCCATCGCAATGGAAGAAAACCGCTTCTACGTGGTCTTCCAAGGAGAAGAATCTCAGGATGCCTGAGGAGTTCTCCGCGAGCGGCTCTCTGTGATCATCCGCAAAATCTTCAACCTGAACTACGCAACTCGCCAATTTGACAGGAGACGATCTGGTTCAAAACGCAGCTCGTGCGATGCGCGAGCAGAATATTCAAGGATTCGACGACGAGATTGCTGATTTGTTCCCAGAAGAATCGCGTGGATCGTTGAATTCTGATGGCGTCTTCACCCAAGTTATCGAGAGAATGACTCATCCACGGACTCAATTCGAATAGAACATTGCCACTCCATTGATTCCACCACTCAGTCAGCTGAAAATCGAACAAGAGGCCTCGCTAAACAGAGCTTGCAAGCAGCTCTTTCCTCTGGTCAAACGCCTTCTGCTCGTCTCCAATGACACCATCCATCCGTGCGCCGAGCTCACCATGTCGATATTCAATAAGATAGCTCGTCATATGGTCAATCGTCTTCACTTCTCGATTCTCATTTTCGATAAGAAGATCTCCGAAGAGTACATTCAATTACGTGGGAAGCAAAGCATATTTGGCGGTTAGTTGAATCTTTTTGAATTAAACATGTTCCCGGTACTCTCCGCCTCAACTTTCAGCAGTATCGACACGGATCTGATGCAATCCGAAGCGACTTGGTCTTCATCAGCTCATGGTTTTATTGAGCAAGAACTTCCTGTTGGTGGAGCACCTGGAACTTCTGAAGCCGAAGCTGAAGCTGAAGAGACACACTTCCAGCCGCACTTGGTGAGTTTTCATTAAAATTTTGTTGAAACCCCTTATAATTTCCAGATAAACCAACCGGATCTTCCGCAATATGAATCCTACGAAAAGCTGCGTCCCTTACTTCTTCTCGCCATTCGGGAATGCATCGAAGGATTTGGTTTCGCTTAACTTTTATCAATTACTGACAGTTTTTTCTTATCAATGTTCTTATCAGCTTTCATTGTTCCTCATACCGTTCCTTCTAGAGATACGCGGTCTTCCTTAATCTAGTATACTATAAAACAAACTAATGGTCTCTTATGTTAGCTCTTTTTATCATTATCAACCGCAGTTCTTATCAGTTGACTAGGAATTGAAATTCCAGAAGAATGTGTGCGAGAACAAGTTCTCTGTGTTCCAGGAGGTTCCCAAGAATTTGGCTGCAAAGACAGAAGACGCTTCGTCATTGGACACATCTCCAGATGAGTGGGACTCTGGAGAGTTGTTCAAGGAGGAAAATCGAATAAGTTGAATTTTTTAAATTCAACAAAATGTACATTTGATTTAAAATTTATGGATCCTAGGCGACTTGGACGTGGCCCCAAGAGCACACGGATCTTCTGATGCGCCTTTCTGTGGATGTCGTTCAAGTTGGAGCACTCGATCCGAAATGCTCACCTAAAAGACCAAACAGACGACTGCTCCAGGAAACATGGTTTCTTCGTTTTGTTTCCTCGCTTTGAATGAATGTTTTGGTAATATAAACTTACGTTTCTCGAAAATTTTCATATGGATACGGTTGAATTTCACCAGAGTTTTTAATTTTTGAATACTGCGTCGATTGTTCTTTTCTCTGTTGATCCTATCATTCCAATCCTTGTTTTCTGCCCCTCCCTCTACTTGTTCGAGCTGTCCATAATCAACGGATCCTGGGAGGAGTGAAGAGGATTCTGAAATTTCTCCTCGCCACTTCGTTTGAGTCATCACCCGAACCCTCCCCATTACTAACCAAAACCACGAAATGAATATTAATAGAGCTCCCTATATTGCATCCGGCCCCGTAACATCCTATTCCCTTTCTCGAAATTGAAAAAAAAAACATTAATAGAGCACCCGAACCCTTCCCCATTACTAACCGAAACCATATTCCCTTCAAACGAAATAAATATCAATATAGCACCCCTTATATTGCATCCGGCC
>LR580328.1:0-11719 GCA_900536345.3 Caenorhabditis sp. 39 LS-2015 | reverse complement strand
GATAGAAGAATCCTTGAAACTTTGGAGGGTCCAGAACGCTAGATATCAACATTAGTGTAATCCTGAGCTGACCCTGAGCCCACACAGCTGTCATTTAGTCTTCCAAATTTTTCTGTAATATTCCGTTGGGAAACTGTTCCAAAACTGTTCCATAAGATCATCATCACCAATTAAGTTCGAAGAACCAAGTGTTTGATAGTGTCTATCAGCCAACCAAATCAACGTCTCGAAACGAAACGGCAAAACTGACAAACACAATCATTCAGGAAGTTCACTGGCATCTCTCCAACCCTCCAACTTTCCATTTCTCTCTATCCCCATGCCAACGCAAAAAAAGCGGAGAGAAAGAAGGAGAAACGGCCACAAATCAGGACTCTATCTACGTATCACTGTATCACACAGTGATTATCTATCTATCTATCTCTCGTTTCCCCCTCTTTTCTGTCAAAAAACTTTTTCAAGCCGTGCTTTGTTTCCTCTCTAAATGCATGTGATAACGTTGGCAAGGTACGGTTGACGGCTTGGAGACGCAGACTTTCGACGATCCACAAACCATTTTTGTGTAACGTTTCGGTAACTATCAACAGCTAGGCCGCAGAACGGATGGCGCGCGGTATAAAAGAGCGGGCGAAGGCATGGAAACGTATCAGTTCCATCTTTTCTGGTGTTCTCAAAGGTAATTCTCATTTCAACTTTTACCTAGAAAAAATAGCCACATTCTCCTTGATTTCATATATTCATACTTTAAAACAATTTTTAGATGACGATGGATAAGAAGTTCGAGACCGAGAAGGTGAAGAGATTTGCGTTCTTCGGAATCGCAGTCTCCACGGTGTCTACTCTCACCGCCATCGTCGCCGTGCCAATGCTCTGCCTCTACCTCCAATCCGTGTCTTCATCCCTTCAAGATGAGGTCAACTTCTGTCGCGTTCGTGCTTCTTCCCTTGAGGGTGAGCTTGCCAAGCTCAACATTGTCCGTGCGCCAAGAAAGGCTCGTGCCGCCGAGGGAACTTGCTGCTCCTGCGGAGTCGGACAGGCTGGACCACCAGGACTTCCAGGTCTTGAGGGAACTCCAGGAAAAGACGGATCCAACGGACGTCCAGGAAACTCAGGAGATGATGCTGATGGTGATGACTACAAGCCAGATGCTAGCCAATTCTGCTTCGATTGCCCAGAAGCCCCAGCTGGACCACCAGGACGTCCAGGACCAGACGGAGAGAACGGAAGTGCCGGAGAACCAGGACGCGACGGACTTGCTGGACGTCCAGGAGCCCGTGGAGGACCAGGACCACGTGGACCAGCCGGAAATCCAGGAGCCGACGGAGCCGCAGGACCAATCGGACCACAAGGAGGATCCAACGTTGTTCCATCGCCAGCTGGAGAGCCAGGAGCACCAGGAGCCCAGGGACCAAAGGGACCACCAGGACCAGCCGGACGTCCAGGACGCGACGGACAGCCAGGACAGCCAGGAGAGCAAGGACAGAACGGTCCAGATGGAGCCCCAGGAAAGTCTGGATCCGACGGACAGCCAGGAGCCCCAGGAAAGGAAGGATCCCGCGGAGGTTGCGACCACTGCCCACCACCAAGAACCGCTCCAGGATATTAATTCCTTCCTTAGAACTTTTCTTGTTTCCTTTTTCCTTTTTCCTCAAGTCAGTCACAAAGTGTTCTAGCAACACACACACCAAATGAAGTTTTTCTCAAGCGAAAATGTTTCCGTTGTTAGTAAAAGGTTAGCAAAATCTTGCAAAAAAGATAAGCCCAATGCGGGGCTCGAACCCGCGACAACCAGATTAAGAGTCTGGTGCTCTACCGACTGAGCTAACCGGGCGGCAATAGCGACATAGGGCGATGTTTGTTATATCGCAGCGGCGCCCGGGGTTGGAGAGACGGCAAGGGAGAGAGAAATGTTTCGCAGCTGCCCAGTTCAATGTGAAAAGAAGACAAGAAGTGAGAAGGAGAGAAGAGAAAATGCAACATTTCATTCACATATCATCACTACAATATTCCTTTCGTCGATTCATCATGAAGATTTGAAATCCGATTAGAAAACTTGCAAGGGTCAAAAGCCCAATCCCAACTATCAGATACATAACTTCCAGAAATTTCTGTTCAGTGCCAACCCACGACGGATGAAGTATCCAGAAGTACTTTTCCATTCGAACTTGTGGTCCTCGAGACAGAAGGGGCCAATCTGAAAGTGAAAGAGACATTGATTGCTAATGCTGATCATCGAAATCTGAGTCACATGTATTATCAGTGCTTAGCGTGTAATTTCCGGGTAGAAGACCTTGTACGTGAACAACTGAATTCAAAATTCTATAGAACTTTTTGAAGTTCTTGTTAGTCGCAGGTTCCAGCCATTTCAAAAGACTAATGTTTCGATACCCGCCCATTTCACAAATGTGACGACTCCAACCAATTGGTCTGGCAGTTTCTCGGAACTGAAAATTGAAAATAGCAAGATCAGATAGATAGCAAGAGTCATAGGATGTTTGAACCATACATACATACCATTGCAGTATCACACAAGTCATTAGTGTCTTCATCGGGTTGACGTACACTATTACGAACTCGATGACCAATCACACCCTCTTCTGTCCAACTAATTGGTTCATCGTTTCTCGTTAACAGAAAACTATCTGAAACTGATAGTTGGGACTGTACTGGATTGGATTCCAATCTCAAACTAAAACAGACCATTGAACATCAGCGAAGCGGCGCCACCTATTGGGGCATAGATCTGAAAGTTTTTGTCCTGACAATCGTAGTCCAAACGGATTTCGGAACTAGTTCGACTTTTGCAAAGGTAGTTGTGAAGTTTGAAAGTGTCACATTTGTAGCGATGTGACGTTTTCATAAAATCACTGGCGTCTGTGATGAATTCTGCGATACAAAATGCGTTGTTGAAGGAGCGATGCATAGAGTAGGTGTTTTTGAGTTCATAGTAGAAGTATACCGGTGGCTGGAAACGAATTGTGGATTTAGATGACTCAAAGGACAAAAAAGGAGTAAAAAGTTGAAATAATGTTCAAAAACCACTACTATCAAGTTTCAAAGCTTGTGTTTTAAACTTGTCAATACAAATGACCTTTAAAATTCTATGTATTTTCCACCCACCCACCGGAAGAGCAACTTTAAGCTCAAATTGTAATACACCACTAGATGAATTGTCATATCGAATTTTCTTGAGATACACTGAAAATTTTATCAAAAACCAACTGGTTCTTTCACTGAAAGTTACCTTGTCGATTAGCAGATTTTAATAACAATGATATCCCGATAAAGAGCAAACCGAAGAACACTGTAGTCGAAATGGCATGTCTTTTAGTGATCAGTGGGTAGGTTCCTTCGAGTTTTTGCTGTTTTAGGTCGTCAACTAAAGCGCTTAATTGTAAAACAAACAAAAAAGTAAATTTCTTACCAAACTTGGCCCACTCGCCGGGTTTTTCAGGTTCATCAGCTCCATTGAAAACGACGTCGTCGTGAAAAGTGACTCCCATAGTACTATTCAAAAAAGGAACGCTAACGTTCGGTTCCTGTCCAATGTGTTCTTTCCTTTTTCATTTCCGTCGGTCGTTCGCTGTGTCGCTGACTCATCGTTTTTTTCACAACAATCTTTCTTTCCTTACTCCGTTTTTTTTTCGTTTTTTCAAATTTCAAACTTCAAATTTTAGATGTCCTTCCATTCCGATTCCAGAGCAGAATACCAAAAGATGAACAACTCTCTCTTTATGGACTCTCCAGGGGGGCGTAGTAGCTCTAAAGTGTAGAGTATTGCGCGTATTTTAGTCAACCGCCATCTCAAGTTACACCTGCCATTTTGACTTCTGTTTTGGTGCACGTTGCGATCATTTCTGTTTGATTTCGTTAGTGTCATGTCCATGACCGCTTTCCATCTTACAATCCTAGTTTTTGCGCATTTTATTGTGGTATCAAGTTTCTACTATGACGAGAGGTTGTACGGTATGTTTTTGGGACAAAAAATGAGACACTGATGTTTCGCAACGCGACGTTTTGCAACTGTAACGTTTTGCAACTCGATGTTTTTCTTCAAATTGCTTCCTCAAACTTCAAATCTCAAAATCTGCCAAAAAATATTTGTCTTGACATTTGAAGTTGCGAAACGTTACAGTTGCGAAACGTCGCATTGCAAAACATCGGGCTGCTCAAAAAACACGTCAACAGTTGATTTTCAGTGCCAAAATACAAAAAGTTCCTGGATGCTCAATCTAGACTCGCCACAGACTTATTTGCTAACTATGACCCAACAATCTCTCCAATTTATATGTGGTGTATGACCCTCACAAAATATTTTCACTACAACCTCAAACTTTAGATGACACTAGTAAACCTATCGGTTATGACCCGGAAGCTCCGCCTAGATACAACTACTCGCTTTTTCTGTACTATCTAAAGCTAGTAGAAGTTCTAGAACCAGAGGAGAAGGTTTCAGTGGTTTTGGAGATTATGGAGGTAAATTTTCCCAAAAGAAAGAAAGATTTGAAGAAAAAAAATGAAATAGGAAGGGTTTTTAGTATTGGTACGATGCTAGGCTCTCTTGGAATGCGTCCGACTATGAAAACGTAACAGCA
This sequence comes from Caenorhabditis sp. 39 LS-2015, assembly GCA_900536345.3. NCBI lineage: Eukaryota > Metazoa > Nematoda > Chromadorea > Rhabditida > Rhabditidae > Caenorhabditis > Caenorhabditis waitukubuli. The sequence goes on along the minus strand of LR580328.1, from coordinate 7,124 downwards.
ATGATAATTCGACAGCAAAAAGTTTGGAGTCCGACACTTTCAGCTTTTGGAGTGTAAGTTTTTGTGAAAACTTCGAGCATGTCAAGGTCTCACTGATTTAGAAATGATATTGTGGACTTCCGAGACAATGACTTTCGAATTGTCTGCGTTGACAATCTCGGCCTTATATATGACTATCTATCAGTTCGAGTGTCTGCAAATTGTCCAATGGACGTTCAGATGTTCCCATTTGACACTCAAATCTGTCAAATCAGTTTTTGTCTTCCAATTTTCAACATGAAAGAAGTCGAAGTTTTTAATGAGATTTATACGGGGATTCTGCAAGATAGCATGTTGAAAACCATGGTACTGTGAATTGCCATTTTAGTTTTTTTTTTGAATCTCTAGGGAAACTCTGAGTGGAAACTTATCAATTTGACAAATCGAGTTGAGCCGTTGAAGTATAATGACAACTTTGGAACTATGGATTTGGTAGGCAAATACTTATTTCACTAGACTCTAGCATTTTCAATTTTTTTTGGTTTAGGCAATTTTCGAGATCACAATCCGTAGAAACCCATTGTATTACATCTACATGATAGTCTTCCCTTCATTTGTCATCAACTTGGTTTCAATTATTGGAGTGTTTTTGAAGGGCGCCGATAAAATGTCAAGGGTACCCCATTCTTCACAACTCGATTAAGTATTTGAAGATCTCTTTCAGCTGAATGTTGGTCTTACCAATATTATGACTATGACCTTCATATTGGGTGTCATGGCGGACAAGATCCCTCGAACTGGTAGCATTCCACTTTTGGGAATCTACATCATCATCAACCTTGTTATAATGCTCATTGCAATTGCCATTGTGACAATAATCACGGAAATCCGACGATGTGCGATGCCATGTTTGAAATTGAAAAACACCGCGTTCAGGTGATACGAGAGGTCAAATTATAAAAAAACAAAGATTGTTTTAGTCGAAAACTCGAGACATTCCTTGGTCCACCACTCGAATACACCTGTGCAACTATATTAGCGCTCATGACAACTGCTAATTTTATGGTCATGATTGGATTTTGGCTTGATGATTCATAAATGTTTTCCTGCTATATAATTTGTATAAAACCTGTTTTGATGGAAAATAATTTACCCTAAACTACTTATTGAAAATTTATTGACACCAGAACTCTGTCAAAATGGCGTTGATCTACATACATTCACACATTGAATTGAACTGGTGAACTTTTCCGTGAGCAAACTAAGGCAAAGTTCAATTTGCTTCCAGTTTAGTTTCGGTTCAGGTTTCACTTACTTTTTTTCCTCTTCAATTGGATTATAACGCTCTTCAACACACCTGTCCTATAATCTTTGCTCTATTGACATCTGCCTATCCATAATTATAATTGGATTTTGGTTTGATGATTCATAACGGCTAAAATTTGAGGTCTTCCCAGAGTAGAGTAGACAAACGTGCACCTCACCTCCATGTGTGCAAACCACGTCTGTAAAGTGTAGAGCAACCTTTTCCAAGTCAAGTTCAGTTTTGGATTTCATTTTTATATTTCCTTGTGCCAATGATTCTTGCTACTGTATTCTTGACGCAATTTTTAGAAGTGTTTAGTTTTTACTTTGATGAGCAGTTATATGGTACATATCTAGCTAACTAAACTGTCAAATTAAAATTTCGCATGTTTAGTGCCAAAATACAAAAGGTTTTTGGATGCTCAGGCTCGGCTAACAACTGATATCCTGGCTGATTATGATCCAACGATTTCTCCAGTTTATACATGGTGTATGTCAAATTTCAAGTTGCTTTTTTCCACTACAAACTATAATTTTTAGATGACTCAACTAAACCGATTGGTTATGACCCTGAAGCTCCACAAAGATATAACTACACTCTATTTTTATATGCTATGAAGTTAGTAGAAGTTCGAGAGCCAGAAGAGAAAGTTGGAGTGGTTATGGAGATCATGGAGGTATTCTGTATACCAATTTGAACGCAAATTTAAGAAACTTAACGTTTTGAGTATTGGTATGACGCAAGGTTGTCTTGGAATGCGTCAAATTATGAGAATGTCACTTCAATTATACTTCGACAAGAGAGAGTTTGGAGTCCAACACTATCAGCTTTTGGAGTGTAAGTTATTCACTTAATTGGCAAAAAAATCTAACCCGTTAATTTAGTGATGATTTGTTTGATTTTCGTGACAATGACTTTCGAATAGTGTGCCTCAGCAACGTGGGGCAAATTTATGACTATCTATCAGTTAGAGTCTCTGCAAATTGTCCAATGAATGTGGGCATGTTTCCATTTGACGAACAGACGTGTCAAATCCGGTTCAATATGCCGTTATTCAACATGAAAGAAGTCAAAGTTTATAATGAGATTTATCCGGGGATTTTGAACACGGACAGGTTCAAAACTATGGTGAGACTATATTCAATTTAATTCATAAGCAAGGTTCCAATATTTAGGGAAATTCTGAATGGAAACTTGTCAATTTGACCAATAGAGTGGAGGATTTGAAGTATAATGACAACTTTGGAACTATGGAATTGGTAAGAGCACAATAATCTTTGTCATCACTTTTATGGTTCAGGCAATTTTTGAAATCACCATCCGTAGAAACCCGTTGTATTACATCTACATGATAGTCTTTCCTTCATTTGTCATCAACCTGGTTTCAATTATTGGAGTGTTTTTGAAGGGCGCCGATAAAATGTCAAGGGTACCAACTTCTCCATAACTCTCGTATATAAAGATCTCTTTCAGCTAAACGTTGGTCTTACCAATATCATGACTATGACCTTCATATTAGGTGTTATGGCCGACAAGATCCCTCGAACTGGTAGCATTCCTCTTTTGGGAATCTACATCATCATCAACCTTGTTATTATGCTCATTGCCATTTCCATCGTCACCGCCATCCCGGAAATTCGACGATGGGCAATGCCATGCTTGAAATTGAAGAAGTCTGCGTTTAGGTAAGTTGGAGTGGGAGCCGAAGTCAAAAGCGGAACTGACATTTAAAAAGGAAGTTTCAGCCGAAAGTTGGAAATGTTTCTTGGCACACCACTCGAGTACACCTGTGCAATTATACTGGCCATTGTGACAACTGCTAATTTTATGGTTATGATTGGATTTTGGATTGATGATTTATAAATTGTAATTTATAATTTATAATTGAAAATGTACTGTTGAAATGACAAATGAAGTGTTCATCATGTTCAATCACATCTTCTCCTGAAAAATCATTTTTCAAATTCTCAAAGATCAAATTTTGGCATTTAGAACTTGAAGTGAAGCAAACAACACATTTTTACGTTGGTAGAACACGAAAAATGATGCCTACTCGACACAAAAACCTTCCGGTTCTATGAGAAACGTTTTCAATGTCAAATGTTGTATTTTGCTCAGCTCTGCATTTTGTCTGTAACTGTATACGCATCATACCCGAACTCCAGCTTATACTGTAATAGAAAGTTTTTTTGAAATTGAAATTGAAATTTGGTATACTTCAGCTCCAAAGTGGAACGAATTCCTTCAATATCAGGGTGTCCTAGCTGCCGATCTATTTAAGGGTTATAATAATGACATTTCCCCGGTTTACACTAAAGGTTACTAGTTTCTAAGCTATATTTACCATGGAAATTTTAATTCCAGTCGACCCATCCACTGAAGATACCCTGGCACCAAATAGATTCAACTACACTATCCTCCTATTCAGTTTCAAACTTGTCGGAGTTGTAGAACCTGAGGAACGGGTTACTGTAGTTATGGAAGTTGCGGAGGTACCTTTTTAAGAATCCGCAGTGAACATTTTGAGTTTAGGAGTGGAAGGACCCAAGATTAACATGGAATCCTTCAAGTTACGGTAACATTTCTAGACTTCATGTGAGACAAGCAAAGGTTTGGAGTCCAACGCTTACTGGTTTTGGGGTGTAAGACACAAAAAATAAACTTGAAAATCGGTCAAATATGAGTTTAGAAATGAGTTAATCGACCTTAGAGATCAAGATTTCCGAATGGCAGCTATTGACTACACTGGCCATGTCTACACATCTGTCACCTTCCTTCTCTCTACAAACTGTCCACTAAAAGTTGCCCGTTTTCCATTCGACTCTCAAATTTGTCAAATTCGATTTTGTATTCCAATTTTCTACGCCAGCGAGGTAGAAATTATCTCTCAAATATTTCCCGGCATTCAGAATGCTACCGCTTTGCATGAAATGGTAAATTTTTTTCATAACAGACAATTTCTTCATCAAAAAGAAGTTTTTAGGGCAATTCTGAATGGGATTTGGTAAATTTAACAAATAGAGTTGAGTCAAGTGCGTATAACGATGAGTTTGGGGATATTGAATTGGTAGTATTATCGTATTTAAGTTTTCTGAAATTTTTTGTTAATTCAGGCGGTATTTGAGCTGAAGATAAAGAGAAATCCAATGTATTACATTTACATGATAGTTTTTCCATCGTTTATTATCAACGTTTTGTCAATCATTGGGGTATTTATGAAAAACTCGGATACCATGTCAAAGGTCCCCATTTTTTCTGAATTTTTTTATCTGAAACTTTCAGCTGAACGTCGGTCTCACTAACATCATGACCATGACCTTTATCCTGGGAGTTATGGCTGATAAGATACCAAAAACTGGCAACATTCCGTTACTTGGCATCTATATCATTATAAACCTTTTTATAATGATAGTGGCGGTAGTGATTACTATGGGAATAGTAGAATTTAAAAAATATGCAATTCCAAAGTTGAGAATGGACAAGAAATGCAAATTGAAGTAAGGTTTTTTATAAATAAATAAAAAAAATAAAAAAATAAATAAAAACTGGAATTTTCAGTCAGAAACTTATATGGCTCCTTGACGATCCATTGGAATTCGTTTGCATTGCCACTCTAGAAATTGCGACGATAACTAACTTTGGCATGATGATAGTTTTTTGGATTACTGACTGACTTCTTCAATTGACCATTTTTTTTGAGAATTATTTCTCCCGAATCTGCCCTTGACACCCTACTGAACAAACAAGACTCTATACACCTTTCCGGTGCATTTTTTTTTTGGTTTTTTGTCGATCGAATAGAACGTTTAAATGAAATCTGACACTTGACTTGACTTGGCACAAAGAACCGGGAATACTTCTAGGATTACCCCTCCCCAAAAAATTTATGACATTTGTTTCATTCCGCCAATCCAAACCAAACCAAGAATGTTGTATTTTGTTTTGTTGTTCCTTCAATTTTCAGACGTTTTTGGGTCAGTGGCTAATTCTACTTTTTATGGTATGTACAATTCTAGACACTGTTTTTTGAAGTTTTGAAGTTATTGATTGATTTGTTTTGCTTTTTCAGTTCCAAAATGGAATGAGTTCCTGCAATACCAAAATGTCCTAATTGACACTATTTTCAATGGGTATAAAGATGACACCTCGCCGATTTACACTAATAGTAAAACTTCAAGTTTTCTCTCCAGTTTTTCTCTGAAATTTTCAGTCGATTTCCTCCAACCGGCTGGCTATGACCCTTTAGCTCCGGATCGCTTCAATTACACTGTATTTCTCTACAGTTTCAAGCTAGTTGGAGTTGTTGAGCCTGAAGAACGGGTTACTGTAGTCATGGAAGTCGCTGAAGTTAGTTGCGATTAGTTGTCACCCTTTCAGAGATGTTTCTCAGCACTGGCATGATCCAAGGTTGACTTGGGAACCAGCGGATCACGGGAACATATCGGTTCTTCATGTTAGACAGGAAAAGGTTTGGAGCCCGACTTTGACTGGTTTTGGAGCGTGAGTTATTGAAAAATATCATTAAAAAAAATGATAGAAAACGTAAAGGAAGATTTTTCAGAAGTGAACTAGTCGATTTACGTGACCAAGACTTCCGAATGGTTGGTATTGACAATGACGGCCACGTGTACACTTCAGTCTCTGTCCTTTTCTCGACAAATTGCGCCATGAAAGTTGCCCGTTTTCCATTTGACACTCAAACATGTCAAGTTCGGTTTTGTATGCCTATTTTCTACGAGCGACAAGTCAAAGTTCTCTCCGAAATCTATACAGGCATACAGAACGCTACAAAATGGCATGCAATGGGAAATTCTGAATGGGATTTGGTGAATTTGACTAATCGAGTTGATTTGCTGAGTTATAATGACAATTTTGGAGATATTGAGTTGGTAGGACAGCTTTCCCTGAGTGAAATCATAATTTTACCATTCTAAGGCAGTTTTTGAAATGAAACTGAAACGAAATCCAATGTATTACATTTATATGATAGTTTTCCCATCGTTCATCATCAACTTCTTATCAATTATTGGAGTTTTTATGAAAAACTCGGATACCATGTCGAAGGTCCTCATTTCTTGTGAATTTTTTATCTGAAACTTTCAGCTGAACGTCGGTCTCACTAATATCATGACCATGACCTTTATCCTGGGAGTTATGGCTGATAAGATACCAAAAACTGGCAACATTCCGTTACTTGGCATCTATATCATTATAAATCTTGTTATAATGATAGTAGCGGTAGGACTCACTATTGGAGTAGTAGAATTCAAGAAATATATCATTCCAAAGTTAAGATCGGAGAAAAATAACTTCAAGTAAGCAATGACCTGAAAAAACTGGATGAAAATTTGAGAATTTCAGTAAAAAACTAATCTACCTACTTGGCGATCCACTGGAAACCGTTTGCATTTTGATTTTGGAAACTGTAACAATTGGAAATTTCGCAATGATCATTGTGTTTTGGATTACCGATGGATAGATGGGATGGAGAATAAATCTGCTTTTTTGTCACATTTTTGTTTCACATTCACATGAAATTGGATATATATTGTGACAGGCCAGCTGGTATCCTATGCCTAGGACGCCGCGCTGCCTGTCTGAGTCTCCTCGCCTCTCACCGAGACGCGGAACGAGAGAGCGGAAGGCAGTCGGGTTTGCGGGAAGGATGGTGGCTGGTGACACCTTCCCAACGTCTCTGTTATTCAATCTGTTGCCCTATTGATAATCATTATATTGTGCGATACTCATTCTGTTATTTTATAATTTGACATCAATAAATGGAACCAAAGAAGAATAGCCTGTAGTAGAAGGATTCACTGTATCCCCACGGATCAGCGTT
>LR580313.1:0-32500 GCA_900536345.3 Caenorhabditis sp. 39 LS-2015 | reverse complement strand
AGGCTGTTAAACTAGGTTCAATCAACATCTTAGAAAGAAGAAGAAGCAAAGACGAAGAGAGAAGTGATACTGGGTGGGAAGCGGGCAGCAGGAATCGGGAAGAGCAGCGGAGGATCAAGATTTAATGAGCCGGGGTTGGGCACGAGTCGGAGCATTCTATCTTGAAGCACTGATGCATCATGGCTAAGGTGAACTTAGCCTCAGCATCGTTCCGTTCACCTGGGATGTGTCCGAAGTAGGCGGTGGTCATCTGTAAGTTTCCGATGTTCTTAAGGTCTTAGAATTATGAATAAAAAGTCATCTTAGTTCCAGTACCATTTAGTCTACTAGGTTCTAGTTGCAAAGTTAGTCATCGAAAAACCTAACATAGCCCCACTGGTGATCTTTACTGGTGACCCTCATAATTTCCCTACACTTCTATTCTCTCTCCCATATTCCCTATTCTTAGAGTCAATTAAAAGTGTCGTTTTTCACTTTTCTCTAGCCTATCCTATCGCTCACCTCGGCGATTCCGAACCAGCAGCTCTTCTTGCAGCAGACGCATGGCATCGCCGCGTCCTCCTGGACGGAGCAGACGGCCGGCATCACGGACGAGGCGGCATCAACTGAAAATCATTGGTTGAACTTCAAGAAGAGCTGGTTATGATTGGTTGTGGTCAAGCCCTCCGGGGCTCAGCCACGTGGCAATTGAGCCAGCTCCTCCGGGAGCTAGCCTACTCACCTTGGGTGCTGGAGAGCACGGCGAGGAGAGCGACGAGAGCGGCAACTTTGAAGGCAGACATGTCGAGAGGAGGCGTCAGGAGTTCCTTTGGAGCTGAGACCGAATGAGTGTGATCTGTATAGAATCTCCGCGCGGGTTTTATACGACGCCGGTTCGAGGACACGCCCACTTTGGGAGCAGAAAGGCACCTCCTATTTGGGGAGGAGCCTAGCTGGATATGGCAGTGAAACGGTCGTTCGGCCGCTACGCATAATTGCCGTTGAGCCGAAAGAGTTTGGGGAAATCAGAGAAACTTGAGAAACGGGAGCCGACACGGAAAAGAAGGGCCATAAAACAAACGACCGGTACACCCACTGTTGAGATTAATACTTGGTATGGACGGAATGGTGGAACCGATGGAGCCCATTACTTTATCCCAAAATACCTCCAAAAAATTTTGGCGTAATGGCTTAGATAATGGGCTACGGAAAGCACAAACTGAGGTAAAAGCAGAAAATTTGAAGAACAGTGAAAAAATCAGGATTCTCACTGAAATTTTCATCAGAAAAGACACAAAATTCAATGCGTTAGCAATTTCAGATGTTCTTTGAATCTAAAAATTCAAAAAATTTGAGAATTTGAAAATTTGAGAACCGAATGAAGCTAGAAATCATCTTTCAGATGACACAAAGATTGATGTAGTGCAGCGTTCATTGAGGAGGAATGATGACAGAAGCGGGCTCATTATGAGCAGGTGTTTCTGATGTCTGCACAGGGAAGTAGCAGCTTTGTGACGTGGAAGATGAGCTCATTTTTCTGGTCTTTCGACTTCTTGATCTGATCTTAACTGTCCTTCCAAAGTTGTCATGGTACTCGTCATTTTGCAAAAAATTCTGGTTGCGAAACGAAACGTTACAGTTGTTGAATTGAACACTGAACCAAGAGAAAGTAGTCCGACGTTTTGGAACTATTCCTCTAGGTTGCGAAACGTTACATTCCCTTCCACCTGCACCCCAAAACTTTATGATTTTTGCTCATTAACAAAAAAAAGAAGTTGTGAAACCGACTATACGGCCTGAAACTTTTTTCCGCATCTTTTCCAATTTCCCCCCAAGTTTTCATCATGTGTGCGAAACCTTAATGACTTCCATTAGCTTAGTTTTCACTATCCCAACGAAATGCACTCTCAATTTTTTCATTTCTTGAAAAAGCCAATTTGAACGGGGGAGGGAAGACGAGTAAGTTAGATGGAACTGGAGTCGGGTCGGTCGGGTTGACGTAAAAAAAATCACGGGGTTCAACTGCAACTTCCGGGTTTCGTTTTGGCTCAGATTTTTTTGTTCGCTTCGCTATTCCCAATAAAATGCTCAATTTCAAAGAGAAAACGAAGCGCGGGAGGTGTAGTAAAAGGTAGCAAAAACCCCATGCTCGCGTCATTTGAAACATCCATTCCGTTCATTGCTTCCTTATCCACACATCCTGGGTTGACGTGATTTGAGTGATGAGTGAAGGAATGATTGATCCCAAAATAACAGAGCAGAATGCTATGATTAAGGTGTCAAAATGTGAAGAGCCGGTGAGGAATGCCTCTTTTTTCGGTTTTTTTTCTGGAAATGGAAATCCGGGGGTGTTCTTTCTGAGGGGGTTCTGAGGGAGTTCTGGGGGAGTTGATTTATGTCTTTTGGCCAATTTTCCTTCCTTTTTTCATTTGAATTTTCCATCTTTTTTTTAGTGGAATCAAGAGCTCAGATCCATTCATCATATAAAACAAGAAAAAGAGTTCAGCGGAACAAAACTTTCTGCAAAACGCACGTTTCCCCTTTCTAAGACGTTTACAGTCATGCGGGAGTTTCGGGCTGCTAAGTAACCACAAGATTTATGTCAGATTTGACATTTGGTGTCACCAAAAAAACGTAGAAACCAGAGTGGGTCCGTATGACGTAGAGTAGCTCTTTTCTAGTGTGTTTTAACTTGAAAAGTATGGATGATGGATGATGGATCAAAATGAAAATTTGGGGGAAAGTTGGTATGGTTGGAAAAGGAGAAGAGGGGAAAAGTGAAAAAAAAACTGAAGCTGCAAACAAACTAAAAATCTAGATTTCAGAGAGAGAAAGTAGCTCATCAAGGATTAATGAGCCAAGCTGAAACTGAAACTGAAAGAAAAACATCTTCAAGCCAAAACTTCAAAACCAAAAAAAAACTGAAAAAAAAAAATGAAATTCGGCTAGCAACGTACAATTTTTGATCAATGCAGGTGTAATCTTGACTTTTTTCTTTTCTGCTAATCAAAAATTGTTTAGGTGAAGTGAAATAGATTAGATTATGTAGGTGTGAAAAGTTTTTACAAAACAAAAAAGTTGCCGAACTCGAATTGAGCATTTCCATTTGGTTCCTCAACTTTTTCGTTTCGTTCTGCATTTATTATGACGTGGGTGGAGTGTGTTCTAAGACAAAGAATGGGAAAAGAGGAAAAAAGTTGAAATGCATAAACCATAAAACACAAACTTATTATGATGCAGTGGGGAATTTGAATCCGAAGATGCGGTGCGGGGGAAGTTGCTGAAAAGTTGCTGGATTTTGCTGCTGGCTGGCTGGTTTACGTGAAAATTTGAAAATTTTAAGTTTTTTGAATCACTGCACCATGTTTCCTGAAATGTGGTTCCTTTCCATTTTGTTTGTTTGCTTTCCTCTTCTGACGTGGATCCGATTGCGACTTGCTTGCCATTTTCATTTCCATCTCCAATTCCGATTCTCCACACATCGTTACCAATAACGACTTACTCAATTGCCTCATGCCACACTACCAACATCTCCTTTTCAGCCTGCCAAAATGTAAGAAAACGGAGAGCGAAAGTGACAGGAAATCGCGGGCGCTGACCATTTCAGCTGTAACACGTAACAAGCATCCGACCTTCGACTTGCGGTTTGCATTGTCCTTTCCTCTCGGTTTTCTTTTTGGTAGTTTCCATTCCATTTCAATTTGGTTTGTTTTGGGTGGAGTGGAGTGGAGTGAAATAGAATTGGAAGTAAAACCGGGAAAAAGCGAGAACATCTGCTAGGGCTAGAGGCGCATCGTCTTGAAACTCAACACACATGAAACCAAAGACACTTTTATTACTATTGAAGGGCTATGTGTGTTTTGGGTGGTTTGGCTAGTTCCCTAGAACTAGAACTAAAAGTTAAAAAGACTCGCTAGAACCTTACATAACTCTTGTGCAATCCTAAACCTTTGAAAAATCAATAAGCGGTAGATCAAATGGCAATAACAAATGGTACATAAACATGTTTATGGTTCGGTGTGCCCTCTCCCCCTTTCCCTTCCTATTTTCCACCTCTCTTTGTGCTTTGCTCGCCTCTCAATGACACGGACATCCATACACATGTATCTTTTGCAAATGATAAGTGGTCGAATCCTGATCCTGATCCTGATCCGCGGATCAAACAGAGCAATGTCTATGAAACCTGGTCGGTGGAATTGGAATTCCGTTTTTTGGAGTGGGTGGCCAATTTTGAACGAGACGTTGCATTCCTTACGAAAATAGTGTTATCAGTCTGATAATTTTTGTTCTTTCGGTTACTGATGATTCACTCGTTCACCTAGTTTCTTATGTTGTGAAAGTAGAAGTAATATTCATTGATTTTTTTCTTTTTTTTGCTCTTTTTTCATTTTGAATTCCTAGAACTCCAATTCTTCAAGTGATAAGTACAAGTGTCAAGTGTTTGATTAACATCCAACATTCTTGTTCACACTTGTTCTTCTTCATGTACTGTTCTCTCAGATTGTCGCCCCAAAAACTCTGTCTGTTCCGTTTCTCATCGTTTCTCATTGTCAACTTGGCTCAAGTACACTGATATGTGTACTGATAGTGAGAGAAAAGAATGAGAAAGTGCAGAACAGATTAACGGAGTAAAAGGAGGCGAGTGGGAAAGAAAGCTCGGGTAGGTAAACCGACTCATTTTGTCAAACAAAATGCGAAATTGAAACGAGACGAAACGAAACGAAACGGAAAGACAGTCTTGGTCTTGTATTTCTTGTCTCAATTACTATTTCTAAGCATTTCCTGTAATAAGGTTGTAAGGTCATATACAAAGGTTACGCCTATGGTTTTGATTTGTTGTGTTTGCCCTGTTTCTCCACCCTTTTTCGGATTGAGTCACTTTTTCAAAATGTTTTGAACAAATGTAGAACCAACCCCAACTAAACTACCAATTTGCTTTTATTGTTAATGAAAGTACCCCCTCCTCCACTGGCCCGTTTAACTATTCCATTCTGTCCTTTTTTATCCAGTTTCTTCTGCTTCACTTGTTTCTGTTGGTGTTTCTGTTTTCAAAAACAAAACAGAAACAAAACAAAACACATCTTTACCATCTTCAGTTTGTTGTTGTCCCCGCTAAATCAAACATGCGGCAAAGCCAACGCAACTGTGCGCGAATTGAACTGAAGGGATACTGCCTGCCCCTTCCCCTCTCTTAGGCCTCCCTCCTCACCAATTCTCATCACTGATTGTAACACTAAGCATTTTTGACCTGACCGATTCGTTTTCTCTCATCTCTTCTTTTGAGAGTTAGGGAAAAGGGAGATCAGGTGTTTTTAATTTTTTATGATGTCAAAAAAAGTTTCGAAAGGTTATATATATACTTCCGGAGGATTTTCAACTTTCTGCAAACTTTTTTTGCAGCGCAGAAAATTTCGAAACATCGTAGGCGAAAAACACATGACATTCATTCCTAACTATGCATTGAATTTATAGATTCATGAAAAGACAACGGACACTCACTCCCTCTTCGCTAAAAAGTATCATATTCATACTCCATAAACAATTCGACCTAGTCACTTGTCTTCCCGTAAATATCACGATTATTATGTCACTCCTCGAACAGGAAAAACTACCTTCTTTGTCCTGCTGCTGTCGTTGTCGGTCGAACCGTTCCTTTTCCCCAATGTATCTTTTCTTCCCCTTCTTTTTCTTCTTTTTCTCGCAAGCCGTTTTTTGCCTCTTCTCTCGCACATCCGACTACTTTGTTCTTTTTCTGCCGCCTTTCGTTTTGCCTTTGCCTCTCATCCTCCTTCTTTCCGCGACAAAGTTCTCCATTACTCCAGTTTTTTATCTTCAATCTTTTAGGGGAGGGGGATGGGAGGGGAGTGAAGATTTAACGACTTTGAACTGATTTACAACTTTTTTCCAGTGGCGAGTCTCTTTTCAAGTGTAGTTAGTGTGGACAAGAAGTTTTCGGAGAAGTCGAGTGTCACAACAAGATGAGCGCCGTTGTCGTTTGTGAAGTTTGCAATTCAGTGAGTTCATTTTGAAACAAACTTTATTTGTCAATCAGGAACACAGTGGAACACTAACAGAAATTATATAAAAATTCAAATTCAGTTCAGTACTAACTAACGAAATTTGAATTTCCATGTTATACCAACTTTCCCACCTCCTCTGATTATGCAAAACCATTGTCATGTCCAGTCCATTCTTCTTCTCCCTCTCCCTATCATAGTCATACCTCCCACCCATAAAAGTACCATGCTCTCCTCGAGACACTCCTTTCTACCTCACAATTGTCAATCTGACCCAGTTTTCTGCCTTCTTTTTGTTTTCCAAAGGTTCCATTTTTCCCTCTCATTTGAGTACGCTTATCCATCTCATTCCGGTACGGTTGAATTGATTTCTCCAACCAAACCAAACCCATTCAATTCAATTTTCGCTCTAGTGTTTTATGTTTTTTCCGTGGGTTGTTGGGGGGTGGTGGTAACCTAAATTTGATGACGGCTCTGGCTGATTAATTGGGGTTAGACCCGCCGTTTTTTCTCTGGGCGTCGCATCAATTTCACGAGATTTTGTATTAGGAATTGGGCATTGAGAAATCGAGAAAACGGAGAAACGCAGGTAGAAAAGTGTTCTTCTTTCTTCTTCTTTGAATAGGTTCCGCCTTTAACCTTATCCAAAGTATGGCTACTCCTCCCCCAGCAGAATCTGATCTACCAGCTACCACCTTACAAATATTCACCTAACAAATATGACATTGTCCCTATCTGTACATCAGGTATCAATAAGCCGTGGGCCCTAACGTGATTAACTTTTACACTCACTCATCATATCTCTTTGACGGCTTCTGACAGTCACGGAGATCTTTTCGCCTTCGTTCGGCACCAGGTTTCCGAATGAACGAAATGATGATGTTAACACGGGGGGGAATGAATGGAAAAAGAAGGGGAAGGGGGGAGAAAGAAAAAGCAAAGAATATGAGAATAAAACGACAATCAACATGCTCGTTAATATGTTTTTCGAATGCGTTTCTATAGAGCGATTGTTCCGATCGGGTTCTAGGTTTCGTCTGTTTTCCGTCGATTTTCTGTTTTTCAGTCATTCCCTGCCAGCAAACAAATTTCACACGTTTTACTGACAGTTCTTGCCTAGGTTTTTTTTGGTTTTTGGAAGTGAAAAATGAACAAAGAGCCAAAGTATTTGTAAAAGTTCTTTCTTCTAATAACCCGCTAATCTTCGTGCAACTGTGCGGAAGAAAGAGGCACGCGAGGCACGCGGCGCAGAAAAGTCGTGCTGTGTTGTTGGATGAATCAAAAAATTTCATCGCGCTCTCATTTTGAATATTCCACATTTTTTTGGGAAAATTTTGATGTTCAATTCAATATTCAACATTCACTTTCCGTTTTCTCTTTCTCTCTGCCCATTTGCATGATGTTATTGGTTGTTTATGGCACAACCACCCAGCAACCCAGCACACGACCCTTTTCGGGCAATCAGCTGATAACATTGCTGGCTGATAAAGTTGCTGAACAGCACAGCTAGCCATTGCCATCACTATACATATTTACAAACATTTCACCAATCTCAATCTTTCTTTCATTTCAGAAGAAGAAATCTTGTCAGCAGTACCATTTGCTCTATGAGGACAAGATTCAGATTGTGAAAGAGTTGAATAACATTTTGCCGTTGGAAGAGGAGGATATGCTGCCGAGCGATGGTTTGGGGTATGCTTTTTGCATGAAAAACATGAAATTTGAAAATTGAAACATTTTTCAGGTTATCGCCAACTTCAAGTCGCGCCAATGTCGGATTATCTCAGATTTCTTTGCCATTGGCTTGGAAACCAAAAGGTAAGAAGGTTTTTGGTACCCCGACGTTTCGCAACCTAAGAAATTAGAAATTTGTTTCAAGTAACACCATTTTCTATGATTTTTCACAATTGAATTTAGTCATATTAGAAAAAAGAATGTTCCGAGTTGCGAAACGTCGTGGCGGCTTTCTTTTACCGACTATTTCGAGTTCAAGGTGTGGCGGCTGCTGCGGCGGCTCTTTTTGTTTGATCAAGGTTGTACTCGTCGCTTTATCGCCCCATGTCGAGTGCCGTTTGAACTCGGCCCCTTGGATTGACAAACATTTAGTTCCGAGCTCATGTTCGAGTGATGAAAGATGAAAAATGAGAGAAATAGAAATTGAATTTATGATCGCTTAGGGGTTGATTGATTTTGTCTATGGAGCCTTTAAATATAAACTTAAAACTTCGAATTTCAGAAACCCGGACATTCTCCATGTTCCTAGTGATTCAGAGCAAAACCAGAGTCATTGACACCAAGATAATTTCCCATGTAGACAAAAACATGACAGATGTCATCATTCCCGATTCTTTTGTTTTGTAAGTTTTGCAGACATATCAAGCATGTCAATCAATTAGGCATGTTCATGTTTCTAGTGATAACGAGCCGGAAGACTTCAATGTTGACATACTGATCTACGCGGCGAGGACTGATTATGGACTGGAAAACAATACGGGAGGGAGTTTGAAGAGCAGAATCACTAGATCAATTGGCAGGAAATTCGGATCAAGTGTGAAATCGCAAGTGGGAACTCCTGAACTGGCGAAGAGCCCGAGACTCGATCAAACTATCACTGGAGCACATTACAATCTACTTGCAAAGGCAACGTTGTGTATAACAGATGCATGTGAAGAGGCAACTATTCACAACTTGAGAATGAGTGCGTTTGGTTAGTTGCTACGACGTTTCGCAACTGTTTTGAAACTTTTCTTTTTCCAGCTGATCTATCCGGCCCTCCACTGTATGGCCATATCATCTGCCGACTAGCAATCCAACCGCATTCAGTGCTTCGACCAATTCTAGAAGGTGTACTTTCCGTTCAGCATATGGAAGAAGCAGTGGAACTTGAAAATACATCAGCAAGACTTCAAGCTGGAAATCTTCAGTTTTTCTCAATAGGCGACATTGCTTACAGATCCAAGAACACTGTACTAGTAATTCCTTTGAGTAGTGTAAGTTTTCCCTTACCTTTTTTGAAACAGGATCTGGGTTGCAGCGGAGCAGAATAATGCCAACATCAACAGCGCGGACGTTGTTGATTCGGACGGATGAGACAAACGAGATTCCAGCGTCAACTGTCTACATATTTACAAATAGCGATCGAGACTATGAGATATGGCGTCGAGCGATTGAATTGCAAATCTACGACATTGGCATCTGGGGACGATTTGCGACGAAGATGTCGTCTCTTCTTACGAAGAAGAGAGAGGATCCGATTAGAGAGACGTTGAGCAGAGGAACTGGTACCAATCTTTATGAGACGATTTCCATTAAAGGTTTGTATTAGTTAGTGATAAGAAATTGATTAAAAAAATGAGGCCGATTTGGCATTAAAAAACAACTGCCAATCAAGAATTTCAAACCTACAAAATAGGAAATGTTCAGGTTCAATCTCCAAGGCCTTTGGTGGTCTTTCCCTTGTCCCTTGCGACGGACAAGCGCACCCAAATGGCTTGGCAACTGCTCCAGTAAAACGTCCGAATGTCAAACAACGCGGCAAAGTTATTGACTTTTTCCCCGTAAGGACAACTGCACTCTGACCTTTGAAAAAAATCACATTCAGGTTCAAAGTCAAAGTCCACAAGTAAGCAGAGCCAATGGAAAAATCCCAACACTCATCGAACCGTCATCCAAATACGTTATCCAATTGAATATTGGAGATGATGTTGCCGAGAATGAGTATAATTCGTACTCTCCTCTGTGTACGTGTAAAGTTGATCCAATTTTGAATGGAAATGTTCTTTGACGCCGGGTCATTGCAGATCGCATGTCGCCACGACCACACTCGAGAAATAATGGACGACAGCACTCAGATGATCAGTACAAGGTGAGCGTGATTTCGTAATCTTCTTATTGGAAATTGGATTGGAGAAGTGGATTTTGATGCTGATAAAATACACAGAAAAAACAGCGACAGATATTTTTTTCAAAAATTGACTTCAGGATGGCAAGAAAAGCTGGTCCAAATCGATTGGTTCTCTAATCAACCGCAACGCATCGCACATCACTCGACTTTGAGGAAAACTTAACATAAGTGTATTAACTTTTGCTAACACCCCTCACCCAACAACCAACGCTTTACCCCCACATCCCCACTACTCTCAAATTGCATATATACATAGTGTTACGAAATATCTGATGAAATATATCTGAAATTATTGTGATATGTAAGTTGAACAAAAAAGGTTTATGATGAATTGAAAATTTGAATATGAAATAAAGTTGAAGTTGAAGTTGAAGTTCATTGAGATCATAATCCGAAAATGTTGAGTTCAGTTTTCTTGATACCAGTAAAGCAGCTCATCGTCTTCCTCGTTGTAGTCTTTTTTGGCTTCGTAGCGACGAATTACTAGAGACTGGGATTCTCGCATTTTCACAAGGGATTGGGAGTTTCCTGGAAGTAGATAGAACTTCAAAGTTCATGTAAAGCAAAGTATGAGGAATTGATTTGGAAAATGAATGAGAACGAAGAAAACGCGATTGTTGACAGACACATGACAGTATGTATTGACGATATTGAATTGAAGAAGAAAAAGAACATGTGTACTGACTTATATGACGGCAGTAGAATGAGAATAAAAATAAGAATAACAAAACGTTTTAGTAGGTAAAGTAGAGAAGATTACCACTGATGATGACATTGTCAAGAGTGGGAATCGTGAGAAAGAGGAGAATGCATACACTTCCTCTCCTCACTTCTTTTAAGCGAATCTTGGAGGGCAAATGATGTAGTCAAAGGAAGTGATTAACAGCGAAACAACGCCACCATCGAGTACACCACAAAATCACGTCGACAGACCAAATAGTAACGAAACAGACCACTGAGAAACACGTGAAGAACGAACGAAAACGATAGGGAAGAAAGGAAGGAAATGCGGAGAGGGGGAGGGGGTGATAGCAAGGCGGCGAACTGGATTTCGGTCATTATTCGCTTACACTTCTTTCCTCTCTTTCTCAGGAGGAAGAGGGAAGGGAAAGACTAGACGGACGCCAGGAAAATGGGGGATAAGCTGTTATTACTATTGAGGTGGTCGGGAATTCTGGAAATTGAGATGGGGAGGGGAGGAGGGAATTGTATGACGTAGAAGGTGGAAGAAATCGAAAAAAACGCAACATTTTTCTGAAGAAAAATTAATTGAAAAACTTGAAACTTTGAAGCTTTGAAATTCAAAACTTGAACTCAAAATTTATCGGGTATTTGAAGACTAAAAAAACGTTTCGCAACCCCGACATTTCGCAACTCAAAGCTCCAAGTCAAAACTCCAAGTTTTAAATGAAAAACCGCGTCAGCCGCTCAGCCGCCAGAGAACATGTCGCCTGGCTATTGGCAATGTTCCGAATGGCACAATTCCGCTCGACATGTTTGTTTATTGCATTCGCTAGACTCACGGAGCCAGAGCCACGGCGGCGGCTATAAATTTTCCAAGAATACCTGTTTGTGAGGTTCTTTGTTATTAGCACAGACGAAAACGTATATGAACAGGATGAGCATGAGGGAACGTGAGAAAACATGGGGAAATTGAAGTAATTAGAGGGTAATTGGTGCTAAAAGGTTTGTTGGTTTGTTGAGAAAGAAGAAAACGTGAATTAGGTGAAAAAGGGGTGTGATGTGAAAAATGAGGAAGACGGGGTACCATCTGCCTCATACTGAACGACATGGTGAGTCATTCCGAGGCATTCTACTATTGATCATGTTTTGATTTTCTTTTTTCTCTTTCTCTCTCAGTTTTGCTTTTCTAGTGAAAATTTCGAAAAACTGTCACAATAATTTCCGAATTGATAATGTCATGCCTTTCTTTCTGATAAAAAGCGCTCATTCTTCAATTCATTTTTTTCTGCAGCAGCCGTAGAAAAAAGTGAAAATGAAGTGGACGGCGGTGCTGCTTTTGGTTCTTCTTGGTGTTTCATCGAGTTTTGCCGCATTTTCGTGCAAGGATCAATCTGGAAAAGATGTTGATTGGTAAGATCTTGCTTAGTAAAATTTTTATTTTAAGTATGAACATTTTAGGTTTGCAGTCTACAAAATGCCAATTGAAAAGGACGATGGGTCAGTGACAGGTCTTGCAGGTGGAATCGCCTGGTATTACGTGGATGTGAACCAAAAGGGAGCCCTAGTACCATCTCCAAAAACCCTTGATGACAACGATCAGGCTCTTGCTTACACCCTGCAACAATACTATGACAAGCAAGACGACAAGTCAATTTTCCACGTGATGTTTAATGATGAGGTAAGGAAATGAAGACAATTAGCATTGATAAGTGCTCATTTGACCAAGACCAAGTAGACACTGATAGCAGAGCACATCAATTCTAGATCAGTGACAAAATTTAGCAAAAGTTTCATTTCAGCCATGGGGATCCAAATCGGCCAGTGCCATCCACCTCGAGCAAATTCTAAGCAACAGAGTCTACACCAACGACACCCAATTCGACAGCACATCCACCGCATTCGGCCACACTAAGGGAACCATTTTCTTTGATGGAACCTCTGGAGTCTGGCTGGTTCATAGTGTTCCATTGTTCCCGAACCCAACAAAATACGAGTATCCAGTTAGTGGACATGACTATGGACAGACCATGTTGTGCATGTCTTTCAAATACTCTGAGTTGAAGAAGATCGGAACTCAGCTTTTCTTCAATCGCCCTAATATCTATTCTTCCAATTTGCCATCCAATATGGCTGCTGATAATGCCGATCTTGCAAAGGCCATTGCTGGACAGTACCAGAAAGGAGCACCATTCTCTAGTGTTCTTGAGTTGGAAACTGCAGCTGGATACAGCTTCACTTCGTTTGCCAAGTCGAAGGAGTTCAATGCTGGTAAGATAATAAGCTTTAGAGTTTCTTCAAATGGAATACTTCACTTTCAGATCTCTACGACACCCTTGTCGCTCCAACGCTCAAAACTGATTTGGTCGTTGAAACCTGGAGACGTGGAAGTGAGATTCCTCTTGACTGCAAGCTGACTTATCATGCCAATGATGCACTTAGCATTCACGTAAGTTAACATTCCTTTTCACACTTGTTGAAATGAAATCAGTGTGTCAACAAGCCAATGGATTTGTAGGTCGGCGGCACAACCACCTTCTCGTACACCAAAGACCACTCGAAAATGGCTCACTCAGCTGATATGACCAAACCGTGGGTGTGCATCGGAGATATCAATCGGATGGTAAAACAGTTCTTAGTTTTCAAGTTTATTAAAATTGTTCAGACCTCCCAATATGTCCGCGGAGGAGGTACGACTTGCATCAGCAGCACATTCCTCTGGAAGGCGTACAGTGTGATTGCCACTCAGAATACTTGTACATGAAGTGTGAAACTGTCTTTAAATCTGTAATTTTTATTTTTTAATAAACAAGACTATCATTGAATAGGTGTACATTGCTTTCATAATCGAATCATCTCAATTATGATCATCCGGTTTTGCAGCAAGATTCCAATTGAACCAAGAGACCAAAAAAATGTTTTTTTGGCTTCCGGCAGGCAACAAACCATTTTGAAAAGAGAACAGGAATGGGATGGGATGCTAATGACTCTTTCGCCCTCACCAATCAATATCTCCTGCCAATTCCCCTTCCTCCCTTTTTCCATTTCCCAGTTATACATACACGTGTCTTTTCTCCCCCATCTATTTTTGCAAGGCGACTGTGTGGTGGCATGGATGAGTGTTTGAGCACGTTCTGATTAACTCAAAGGTTAATCGAAGTCAAAGGCACTTATGTAATCTCTGGGCAAACAAAACCAATCAACATGGCTTCTTTGCTTTGTTACTCCTCCCATTAGGTTACCCTGCTGCTGCCCTGTACACCTTACGGCGCCGCCAATTTTTCGTTTGTCTTCTTTATGTTTTACAAAAAAAATGACAAAAAAAATCGTCGGGCTGCTGGGTCCTCGGAGACACGGATCGCATCGCCGCCCTCTTGTTGGTGTCTGCCCCCGTTGCCGATCTCCCTCTCCTTCTCCCCCTCTCAACCGTTACGTTATCACTTTCTTCTTCTTCTTTCCGTTTGCCATCCATCCCCACTGATACACTTATTCTTCATTTCAGAGGAACCAAGGGTACACTCTCTGGCCACACATTGACGTCCCATCCAGATTCGACACAATTACGTTATTCCCAAATCGAAACTTGTGAAACGAAATCACCCCCCCCCCATCACTCCCCAAAAAAACCCCGACCTGTTCAACGAATTATCAGTTTGGTGAGTCTAATTTTCTCGTTAAAATGATCAGAATTTTTTGAAAATTTAATTTGTTCCATTTCAAAAAATTTTCTCAACATCAAAATCAAAACAGTTAGCCCAAAATTTGAGAATTCCTTCACTGTAACCTTTCACTCGTTGATCTTGCTACCTAGTATCTATACCTTTATCCTATGATACCCTCCATCATCTCTTACCCCCAACAAACAGCAAGAGTAAGGGCCAAGTGTCAATAAACAGAAGGAATTTTGAGTATGTTCGGTTTTCACCAACCCATCCGCCAGAACCACTACGGTGTACTTCAAAGAACTTTTTTTTCACAATTTTTAGTACTATCTAGCACTTTCGCTTTTTTTCGAGACAGACACCTGGCTCAGGTTTCTTCTAAAAATATGATATGCATTCGCATTCGAGTTTCCCGTCTTTCTTCTTCTTCTCAACTTTTCCTCTTTGCTCATGGAACATTTGGTTGATTAGTGAGCAAGAGTTTGAGTTGAGCACCAAGTGTTACACAACAATTATGAGGTAGGATAGGACGGAAAGTGATCGAGTGTATCGGTGAATGTATCCAATGTGTTTTTGAGAAAGAGAAACGGAAAATAGATTCGGGTGACTTTGAGAACATGTGAGTGGAGTGGACGGTCGGTCCTGCACCACCCAAAAACAGTTTTGGGGGACATTCGTTTCGTCTTTATGGTTTTTGATTGATTGCAAGTGGAAAGAAGAGATTCTGAACGTGAAAACGATGGGCTAAAAAGGGAATGAAATTTTTTCCTTCAACTGTGAAGATTGGAGGCGAGAAGATGAGAAAACGGGATGGAAGGGGATGGAATGGCCGGAAACATAGTTGTTGAGCATACGACATACTATCAGTTTAGGCAGACACATGTTCCCCTGGTTTCTTTGTGGTGTGAAGTGTTTGCCGAGAAAAAAGTCTTTGGGAACTGCCGAACCGAACTGTTCTTTGAACTTTTGTTTCACTGCTGAATCGGATTCCAACTACGACGTTTCGCAACCAACATGCTGGGCACATCTATTTTTATACATTTTATAGATTTACGTCATCCAGTGACTGCTCTATAGGTACAATATCGAGCAAATTTAAAATTTGCTGAAAGTTTGTTGCCTCGGAGATGATATGATATGATATATTAATCTCTTGTTCAACAAAATCTTGTTCTTGGCTCTGCCCAGTTTTATTAGAATGGATGGAAAGAAAAGAAAAAAGAAAAACCTTTCATTTTATTGACAAACCGCTCTTAAATCCAATGTCTTCGTTTTTTGTTCTTGTCAAGTACTGGTATCACCCCCGCGCCATCCATTGATGCGCAAACATACCATACCATGTACACCTTTTTTTCGAACAAAATGTTTCGAAAAAATGTTTACGTTTCTGAACAGTTTCGTTTTTGCAACATTTTCTGTCTGTCTGGCAAACATTGGGATTTTACTGTCATTAATCATTTCCAATCGGAATTACCCTTCTCACATTTTCTCATGCCCCCCCCCCGCCGTTTCATCAATTTCAGTTCCTCCGTGTTCATTTGTTCAAAAACAAATTAAAATGCATCCCATTTACCTGTTGTTTTTGAATCAAAATTCGACGTCAACAACACGCCGAGGCACGTGGTAATCGAGGGGGGGGAACTAAAAATCACTTCAACTCTGGCCTGGTCTGACGCTTGCCACCTAACGTAAACACTGAAATTTGAAAAAGAAGAAAGAAGAAGGAGAAAGAGAAAGAGATAGGAATTGGATTGAGATTGAGATTGAGACTGAGCAGAACGGAAAAATGGAAAAAAAAAACGAAAAATCCAAGTTTTCAACCCCTTCCTCCATTTTTCCATGGATTCAAAGAAACTTTCCACTCGTTCCCTATCATCTTATCCTGCAACCATGTGTCGAAGAGCTGAGATTCAAAACTGAAATATGATCCCATCAGTTTTCATGAGATTTCTTCTATCTTTCCGCTTTCACTTTCACAATGATGCTGATGCTCAAACTCACGTTTTCTCCTCTTTTCTTGAAAATTCAATTAAATCCCTCTAATTTTTTTTTCTAATGACATCTCATTTTCATCATTATCACCTTCTCCATTCTATTCCTAGCCTTGTTATCATCTTCATCTTCATCTTCATCTCATCACCACTTTATCTTCATCAATTGTGTGTTCGAATTGATAAAATACAAAAGAAAGCCCCATAAAACCATCGGTTGACCCGCGCGTGAATTATGGCACTGTCAGGTGTGTTGATCAAATATCAAACTGATACTAATACATCTCAAATTAAATTGGACTTTGCCTTCCTTCCTTCCTTCCTTCTTACTCTTCAACTGCTATGCGAGTAGAATTGATGACTTTCTCGATATTTTGTGTCGTCTAGAAGCGTATCATAACATTATCTCAACACACACGCCGCCTTTCATCTACGCACCACATCGATAAATCACTGTCATGTCTTCAGATTTCGATGGTTCAAGGTCTCTGTGTTTGCTAGGGGAATAGTAAATCTTGAGGAAGCAAGGTCTCGAAGCGAACTGAGCGCGTCGCACAAAACACATTGTCTATAAATGGAAAGTGAAAGCTGAAAGATAAGCGGAAAATTGTTGCAATTTTCGGAGCATCTTATCAGTTTTATTTCCAATGTCATTAATAGGGTTTTTTCAATTCTGTTTACCCTTTCTTTTCCTAGTGATTTTTCACCTGGCATCGCATCGTGTGAAGTGATGCAGAAACAATTCGATTGACAAGGCGAAGGAAGTGTTATTTATGATACTGCACTTTTTTCTTTTAATGTCTTTCACTTCCACTTCCTGATCCAAACTAAACTGGTGACCTCTTTTGTGTCCGGATCCAGTGCGAATTGCGAATCCAATTTATTTTACAATAAGACCAGTGGAACACCTTTGATGACATAGGTCACTTTTTCTGTTCTTCTCAGTCCCCCAGTTTACTGTTCGAATGGATGAAAAAAGATGAGATCGAATTACCTGCCTTTTGTTTTCTGATTTCTAAATCATCTTGAGAATTTTTCAAACAATGAGTCGTTAAAACTGTTGCCCCCCCCCCTCTCTCTACATTGCAACTGTACCATTTGGAAACTCTTACGAAAAAAGAAGCGAAAAGTCATTTCTATCCTATCAACTTTCACTTTTTTTTCAACTCTGCCCACAGAGCAAAAACTGCACGAAAAAGAGACGTTCGGTGGCGGCTTCGGCGTGCCATTTCGAAACATTCACACTCTATTTACCCTGTGTCACTACTATGACTATTTGGTTTGGTTTACCGGTTTTAGTCGTGTTTGGCAAACTGTTCGTTTAGTTTTCGGCAGCCGTCCGCCGCAGCCGCAGCCAAATCGAAATCCTTTTGAAAGGGTTTTCGAAATTGTGAAATTCGTTTTCTCATTCAAACGAAGCGTGTTATTTGGCCGCTTATTGATGCGATTAGTAGGTGACAAACCGCCGCGCAGTTGCAACACTTTCACTAATTTGACACTCTCTATCTATTCTCACTTTTCTATGCAAATATTTTGCTTTCAAATTTCAATTTCCTTTTCATTTTCACGTTCTCCTTCTTTTCTTTCCCTGCTGATAGCCAGATAGCCACGCGTATCATCTGTTTAAATCAAGTGAATCGCAAGTCAAGTCCAGAGACCTCCCCGCTGGGGGGGGGGAGGCATGTTTCTCGTCCATCTTCTTCATCACCAACACACATTCAACAAACAACGGCACCTTCGAAGAAAAATTGACCTTGAAGCGGTACAACTAACAACTAATTTCAAGGACGCAGTCAGTCACCCCCAGTGGCCAGGGGGGGGCTTGCTTCCTCGCCCGTCCTGTCCCGTCCTTTCTTTCCCCTTTACAGCCTAAAAAAATGAGTGTTTCTAGTGTTTCTCTACCTCTCCCTATACACAAAACAAATCGCGCGGAATGAAAGATGAAGACCTCATACGTGGGCTATTTTTTTTTTGGCATTTTCTTTTTCTCTTTTTTTCTTTTACCCCTTCCCCCCGTCCTTGCAAACCGCCGGTGTGCTATGCTGACGGGGGACAATTTGTGAAGAGAGAGGCGGCACATGGCATTTTTTGAGAGAGGAAGGCGGAAACGGAAAAGTGTGGGCGTCAGAGGAGCAAATTCTTGTGTTATCTTGTTTCTGGGATGATGCTCACCTTTTACTAGGTTTTTGGAATCAAAGTTGGTTGGTGCGACGTTTAGAAACTTGGAATTTGACCAAAATTTTCCTCTCATTCTGAGTAGCTCTGACGATCTATGGGTAACGTGGTTGCGAAACGTCGTGATGCCAAAACTAAAAACACCTGTTAATATTCATTTGAAAATTGCAATTCTCTCCACTCCAAGCGCTCTCAACCAACCCCTTCCTGTCCCCGTTCGCCTCCATTCAATTTCATTTCCCATCTCAATACCACCCTCTTCTTCTTCTCCTATCCTTCCCTCAATCCCCCTCCCATTTCAAATTAGCCGTTCTCATTGCCAAAACAATAGGGAAAGAGAAAACAGAGGCAGGGAACTTGTCTTCTCTTCGTCTTTTTCACGCAGTTTCAAACTTTTCACCCGGGCGGCAGGGAGAGGCGAAATTGCCCGAAAGCCAGGTGGCCAGCCAGCGCTACACTCGTAAACAAGAAAAAATGGAGGGAAGAGGGGATTCAACGAGGGGGGTGGGGAATAGGGAATGGGGAAAGAAAAAAAAAGAAAGAGTAGCATAACACAAACGTTTTTGGCATTTGAATTCTTCCACGACGTTTCGCAACTCTATAGAGAATTTCAAGCTGCTCGCTATTCTTTCTCCATTTCCCTTTCCTCTTCTCTTCCTCTTCCTCGCTGAATAATTCGTTGGCGCAATAGTCAATGTTGCGGCGTCTCTTGCTCAATGAGCACAAGACTCGTAGCGCCATTGAAGAGACAATGGGGACCCCGAGACGACGGAGAAGATAGCCTCTCGTCTCCTTTATGGTTTCCTCTTGCTTGTTGTTTTTCTTCTTCTCTTTACTACTGCTTTTCATGCCTTCACACTATGCACATTTCGCAGTGGAAAAAAAGTGGAAAAAAAGAAGAAAAACTCTTGCGAATTCAAAACACCTCTCCACCTCTCGCCCGGTCCTCTCCTCCCGTTTATTTATGTGCATATGCATTGCATTTGGAGGGTGGAAAAGAAGAGAGAAATCGATGACCGAATGCATTTCTCTTTCTCATTTTTGTATGGCTTGTTCGTCGTCGTCGTCGTCGTCGTCTCCAACCCGTTCATTCTGCCTCCACGCCATTTTCTCATCAGTTATGGGACCGAGCGGAGCCGCACGTCGACCACAATCACAGCCACCTCATTGATTTCAAAACGGCAAAGAATCGCTCTTCTCCCCTCACTCCAATTGACTGACCTTTTCATTTCGCCTTGGAAAATGAATGAGCTCCGAAACGTTCAGTTCGACTCGACGCCAATTCAATTCATCTTCCCATCTCTTCTTCCTAGCCCACAAATCTCTTTGACGTGACGGGACCTGGACTTAGACCCGAACCAACTGTTCCGATGCTGATGCTGATGCTCGAAACATTCCATCCATCTCTTCATTTTTTCCCTTTTTTCTTGGATTCAAGTCAGATTGAATCAGAGATTGCGAAACATCAAAAACACCTCCATTATCAATGGAAAATGTGTGTTCTGTTCGGTGACGTAGTGGCGCGGGTTGGGTTGGCTGACAATCATAAAAAAACGCAACATGAATAGTGCTTTTTCAACTTTTCAACTTTTCCACTTTGGTCACTGTTTGTTTTAATCCTATCACTGTCTTTTTCCTTTGATACCTATAGTGCGGGCGATTGTTTTTCTATTTTTTCAATTTTTGTCACCCAACCTCACGTGTTTATCGGGGATGCCTGGCTAGAGGCCGGGGTAGCCGAGGCAGGCGTTCCGTTTGCCTTTCTCGTCTTTTCCCATCTTTTTTTCTCTTCTCCTCCAATTCATTCACATTCTCAACTTCTCAACGCGACGCCTTCTAGCAATCTTGTTTACGTGTTATCTCGCGCGCCGCGCTCGCGCTCGCGCCGAGTTCTCCTCAATGTGTCTCTCCTTGAAAGCAGTGCCTTGGCGACGGCCGAGACACAAATAGCCGACCAATGCGCACTGCCACATGAAGGCGACGACCCGCGGGGGGCACAGGGCACTGACACACCGAAAAAAAATGGGAGAGGAAACAGAAACAGCAACACAGACGCCGCCGCCGCCGCCAATGTCATGTAAACAGAACTGTGAGGGGTAGGAACTTGACGCGCGAGCGAACGAATGCGTGTATTTGTGTGTGTCAGTGTGAGTGTGCCCAAGTGCACGTCATAGTGCAAACCTATTCCTATTTCATTCCATGTATGGGTCTGTCCGGCGCCAGGTGCTCTTACCCAGCACTTTCTAATGCCCATATGGTTTTCTAATGCCCATAGGGCCAGGTGCCAAGCGTTAGTTGTTTTTCAAAATGGAAAGTGCGTCGAAGTACAATGCCCTTCTGCAGCTGTCACTTCAATGTCTATAAATTCAACGCGCTGGGCGGTCCGGTCCGGGCTGTCGGTCGTCTTCATTTCCTATCCCGTCTAGAGCTACTTTCCTTCGCTTTATGTTGTTTTTCTTTTTCTCTTCTTATTTTCTCATTTTTCTCTCTTCTTCCTCAAACCGACGTCAGCGCCCAAAAACTCATCAATCTATTGCTTTGTGCGCGCCTCGGCTAGCCTCATTGCTTTCGCCACAACCCACCACCATATGCTCAGCCAGATGAACTTCGGAGAAAAAGAGAATGAGCCGCCAACACCCCTCCAAGAGAAACTAGTAAATATTTGCGCAATTTTGCCAATACTCTGTGTTTTTTAGCATTCATTCATCCCGCCGCACATACTTTTGTCAGTGTATCCGCTTGGAAACTTTGGAAACTTTTTTTGAAACATAGCCTTTCAACAACTCGATCTCGTAGCGATCAATCATTCTGCTAAGTGCAATGCGTGTACTTTCGTTCTTCTTTCTCTCCATTTTCTTCTCACATTCCCCTTAGCGCTATCAAATTATCTTCACGTTGTCTTTTTTCTTTTTTTCTGCAAGTCACTGGCCGACAGAAACAGACATCAAAAAAACGGCCGTCCTTTTCTTTCGATTCTCCCTCTCCCAGGCGCTGGCGCGTTTCGAATTTCTGTGCCCCTCAACCCTCCCGCCAAAATGTCTGCGTCTCTATCATTACCATATCTCTTGTCATCAGCGGGAGAGGAGAGGGCGCCCGGCGCTCGACGGTGTGACGAGACCTCGTCCCGATCCCGCCCCACTCGCCTCCTCCCCTCAGGTTGCCCTGTCGCGTTGCGGTCAGATTTTAGGCCCAACTTTCCGATTTTTGAAGAGTTCTCAGATCCCATCCATCTCCCACTCACTTTCTACACATCAATCTTCTCCTAAATTTTATTTTCTTTCAGCTGATCACTGTTTTGTGAACAAGTGAATCTCGAAATCCACGAATATAAAAATGAGGTCTCCAAAGTCAGTGAGACGTCCGCACATCAGACAGCAACTGACGAACCGCAGAAAGAATCTGGGACGTGTGGCCAAGTCTCAGCAGAACCAATTCCGCCAATGGTAAGCGTCGGAATCTCTGAATCAAAATTGACACTGTTGTTTTCAGGCTCCTCACCGCTGTGCTGCCAAACTCGATCAACGAGAAGCGCCAGCAAGCGTTCGCCGCTCTTGAGCTCACCGAGCAGCCGCCAAAGGTAACGTCACTTTGAGTCATACTTCCAGATAGCAAAAATAATACTATCGTGCTCATCGTGCACGCTTGCAAGCATATTTGTTCCGTTATCATTGGGAGTGGGAAGTGAAAGTGAAAGTCTTCCGTTTTTGCTAGACGAGTCACTGAACACAAGAACATGCGACTTGAACAAGTCAAACAATTCGATACAAATTCGCAAGGTCACATTGTTGGAAAATTCGGTTGATCGACCTTCATAAATTCCTTGAATTCACATGACCAAACTTATCTCCAATTGTTTCAGGTGGAGAAAGTGAAGAAGGCCGACAAGAAGAAGGCTCAGAAGCAGATTGCCAAGGATCACGAGGCCGAGAAGCAGCAGAATGCCAAGAAGGCCGCTGAAAAGGAAGCCCGTCGTGTCGCTGCTGAAGCCAAGAAGCGTGCCGCCGAAGAGGAAGAGCACAAGAAATGGCAGGCCGAGCAACAGAAAATTCAGAAGGAAATGGAAAAGAAGGAAGCCGAGTTGAAGAAACTTCAGGCTGACGAGAAGAAGAAGAAGGCCGAAAAAGCTGAGAAGGCTGAGAAGGCTAAGAAGGAGAAGAAGGCCGCTCCAGCTCTAGTCGAGGAGGAAGTTGTTGTGAAGAAGGTCGCCAAGGTTGAGCAGGCTGCCCCAGCTCCAGAACCAAAGACTCCAACCAACACTCCAGCTGAGCCAGCCGACGAGCCAGTTCAAGAGGTAGTGAAAAAACCGTTAAATGGCTTTTGATTGCATTGTTATTTCGAATTTCCAGGTTGCCGCCGCCGGAAAGAAGAACAAGAAGAACAAGAAGAAGAGCGAGAGTGAGGCTGCCCCAGCTGCTCCAGCTCCGGTCGTCGAGCAAGTTGTCGAGCAGCCGGCCGTTGTCGCCGAGGAGCCACAGCAACAGGCGGCGCCACAGCAGGGAAAGAAGAACAAGAAGGACAAGAAGAAGAGCGAGAGCGAGGCTGCCCCAGCTGCTCCAGCTCCAGTCGAGCAAGTTGTTGAGGTGGGTTTTCTGGCGAATAGGAACAACACAGATAGGCCGTGAAGACAGAGGAGTAGGACAGCTTTTCACGTAATAGCGAGAGAGTTCTTGAGAGTTGCACTTGCATGCTTAAAAGCGCACGCACACACCCGCAAGGCTTTTTTATAGGCTCCAGTAGAGGCTGAACCAGCTACAGTGGATGTCAGCACCACCGAGACCAAGAAGAAGAACAAGAAGGATAAGAAGAAGAGCGAGAGTGAGAAGACTGTTGAGCCAGTCGTTGTTGCCCCAGTCGAGGTTGCTCCGGTCGAGGCTGTTCCAGCTCCAGTTGAAACTACAGTTTCCAAGAAGCCAACCGCCGACGACAGCATGGACTTCCTCGACTTTGTAACGGCTAAGCCAGAAAAGGTTGAGGAGCCTGTTGAGGCCGCTCCAGTTGAGGTTGCTCCGGCTGCTCCAGTCGAAGCTTCTTCAGCTCCAGCCACCGAGAACAAGAAGAAGAACAAGAAGGATAAGAAGAAGAGCGAAAGCGAGAAGACTATTGAGCCAGCTCAAGCTGCTCCAGTTGAAGCTCCTGAACCGGCCGAGATTGCTCCAGTTGATGTTGCTCCAGTTGAAGCTTCTCCAGTTCCAGCAACCGAGAACAAGAAGAAGAACAAGAAGGATAAGAAAAAGAGCGAGAGCGAGAAGACTGTTGAGCCAGTCGTTTCTGCCCCAGTTGAGGTTGCTCCAGTCGAGGCTGCTCCAGCTTCAGTTGAAGCTCCAGTTTCAAAGAAGCCAACCGCCGACGACAGCATGGATTTCCTTGACTTCGTGACTGCTAAGCCAGAAAAGGTTGAAGAACCGGTCGAGGTTGCTCCAGTTGATGTTGCTCCAGTTGAAGCTGCTCCAGCTCCAGCTACTGAGAATAAGAAGAAGAACAAGAAGGACAAGAAGAAGAGCGAGAGCGAGAAGACTGTCGAGCCAGCTCAGGCTGCTCCAGTCGAAACTGCTACAGTTTTAGTTGAAGCTCCAGTCTCCAAGAAACCAACCGCCGACGATAGCATGGACTTCCTTGACTTTGTGACCGCCAAGGCCGACAAGCCAGAGGAGCCAGCTGTGGTTGAGAGCGCTCCAGCTCCAGTCGAAGCTGCTCCAGCTTCAGACAAGAAAAAGAAGAATAAGAAGGATAAGAAGAAGAGTGAGAGCGAGAAGACTGTTGAGCCAACTCCAGCTGAGGTTGCTCCAGTCAAGGAAGCTGCCCCGGTTGAGGCTCCAGTTTCCAAGAAGCCAACCGCAGATGACAGCATGGATTTCCTTGACTTCGTGACTGCCAAGCCAGAAAAGGTTGAAGAGCCTGTTGAGGCCACTCCAGTCGAGGCTGCTCCATCTGCTCCAGTCTTTCAAAAACCAACTGCTGATAGCATGGACTTCCTGGACTTTGTCACCGCCAAAGACGAACGTGTTGAGGAGCCAGTCCAGAATGCCGAGCCAGAAGCCCCAGTGAAGGAGGAAAAGGTGAATTCAGAAAATGTTGTCTTGTCCAGCTGTATGTATGTATGTTTACCTACCTGCACGTCTAGCAACTGTCTTAAACATTTATCCTCGTCTAAACTGTCCCATTCAGAAGTCTAAGAAGAAGTCAAAGAAGAACATTGAAAACGAAGCTGCCCCAGTGGCTCCAGCCTCCAAGAAGCCGACCGCTGACGATAGCATGGATTTCCTTGACTTTGTGACTGCCAAGCCGGAGAAGGTTGAAGAGCCTGTTGTGGTTGAGACTGCTCCAGTTGTCGCCGAGCAGCCAAAAAAAGAGGAGAAGGTAAACCTCTCCCATTTAACCTTTTGCACGTAAACCTTACCCATTTTCAGTCATCCAAGAAGAACAAGAAGAATAAGAAGAACAGCGAGAGTGAGAAGGTTGGTAGGGTAGTGAATTCTTGACGCACAGCACGTGATGTTTTATCAGGGAATTAGGCGTTTCTAGACTTAGAATGTTGTTTGTCTGTATATAGTTTTATTGTTTGAGAGTAATGCATCAGTGGTCGAAAGTGCACCTGTAGAGGCATCGGAACCAGCCTTTGAAGCCGTGGTTGCCCCACCCAAAGAGAAACCAGCTGCTCCAAAGCCAACCGAGTCTCTCGATGATCTTGAAATCGTGACCTACGAACAAGTCGCCGAAGCCACTCCCAATAACAATATGGGTACTAGCCCAGCGCTCGAGAGGCTCACCTCTCCAACTAAGAGCTCTAGCCCAAGCCCCAACTCTGTTCTCTTAAACCGCTCGTCTAAATCTAAGAAGAAGCACCATAAAAAGGCCAAGAAACATAGTGAGAGTGAGCAATCGCATGAACCGAGCCAGGAGGATCTGGAGTTCGAGCAGTTCCTGCGTGCCGATCATCAGGAGGTTAGGGCATCTGATGTGCAGCTTTTGATAACTCCGTCTCAAAGAAGACAGCAACTCGACACTAACCAACCCCCGCTTATTCGTTCCCTCACATCTCTGTGTGCCTCTCTCAAAATTGCGTTTCTAGTTGTCTGTAGTTAGTAGCTTATAACCGAGTAGTTGTAGTTCTATTTGGTTTGGTATATGCTGTATGGTTTAGTTTGAACTCTGTGTTGGGTAGTGAAATAGTTGTGAAGTTTCAGAAGGTTGAGGAGGCTGCCGCCCCAGCTCCGGCTGCTCAGGCACCCGCTCCAGCTCCAGTCTCTCAGAAGCCAACTGCTGACAGCATGGACTTCTTGGACTTTGTGACTGCTAAGCCAGAGGTGATTAGCAAAGAATTTACTAAAGAAATTAAACATATCATTTCAGAAGGTCGAGGTTGAGGAACACATTGAGGCGCCAAAGGTTGTCGCTCCAGTTCAAGCCGAGAACGAGGTGAGACCCTCGCCACTTTATACTTCTAATGCAAGGGTAGCTAGTCTGCACTTCTAAATCCTATCTAACCAAACCAAACACGTCAACATTCTGTCAACGATTCAATTTCAATCATCTTTAGGTTGACTCAGACGTGGCGCTAGATTCCTTTGAGATTGTAGATGCTGAAGAGGTCGCAGAGTTGCTATCTGCACCGGAGATAACTGTTGAGGAGGTAGAACATGATTTAAGACCAGCGAGCATTATAACATAGTGTGGAAAAATGACAGTTCTGATTCTTATGACTCTTGGTTACTTACTAATTGTTGCTGCTTCTCGAGACTCACTTTCTTTCCAACCATGCTTCTATTTCTTCCGTTTTCCAGAATGGAATGAACCGAAACTATCCCTTGCACCTAATCAACCTTCCCGTTTCAGACTTCCGGAAAGAAGAAAAATAATAAGAAGAACAAGAACAAGAAAAACAGTGAGAGTGATGCTACTACTCCACCAGCCAAGGAGACGACTCCAGTTGAAATTGTTGAAGAGGTCTTTGAGAAGAAGATTGTGACTCCAAGCACTGAGGCTGCTGCTGCTCCAGTTGCCCCAGCCCAGAAGGTATGATTAACAGCAACCTGCACAGTTTCCCCATGTACACATTGCATCAATTGAACGCATTTATGACCCTTTTGCCATGTTAACTTGTCATTTTCAGGAAGGAAAGAACAAGAAGAAGAACAAGAAGGGTTCCGGAAACTCCGAGTCTCACGAAGCTGCCCCAGCTGCTCAAGCCGAGCCAACTCCAGTTGTCGAGATCCCACACAACACCGTTGCCGCTGGCAAGGGATCCCCCGGAAGTGACAAAGAAAACAGTGGAGCTGTCAATGGATCCGCTAAGAAGCAAGTATCCGTAGAAGAGCTTGACTACGGACAGACCACCGAGGTGTCCGCTGGAAATGACAAGAAGAACAAGAAGAAGAACAAGAAGGGAAAGAACTCGAACTCGATCTCGGAGAACGCTCAGGTGATCGCTCATCTCGAGCAGGATCATTTCGATCAATTGGCTGATGATGAGGTGCAGGCTATCACTGGCGCTGCTGGATCCCACTCGCCACCAATCCAAGTTCATGAGGTCACTAGCTCTGAGCAACAGGCTAATGGAAACATCAGTTAGTAACTTAAGCAGAGAACTTTAATTAAACTGTATGCTTTTCAGTCGAGAAGACCACCACCATCGAGATCACCCAGACCCTTGACGATTCCAACATGTCGCAGACCCAATTCCAGAAGAATGTCGAGAAGCTCGTCCAGGCCCAACTCGCCAAGCACGATATCGTTGAGATCGATCCAACTGTGGTGAGTGTCGTTGTCCATGACGTCTTCAGTCATAACAGTGCGATTCTTGTGTTGTGGTTTCACCGCCTTACACGTTTTTCTCTTATCACATAGCTTAGAAACCATAGTGATTTGGTTTTGATTGTTTTAGAAGCTACGCATCGACGCTCAACTCATCAAGCTGTCCGAGAAGAAGGCGCCGGCTTTGGTCATGGAGCACGTCAACTACATCAAGCCGCTGCCAATGGAGTTGCACATCTCTCGTCCATCGGTAGCGTATTCCATTTCCTATTGTCTAGACTCACTAATCAAATTCGACATTGTTTTTTGAACAAAATGTGCCTTCATATTTCAGTTTTCAGCAAAGTTCCAGCAAAGCAAGACCTTATTCCTTTCAAATCTGAAATGTTCAATTTTCAGACTCCAAGCCGCGACCGTGTCTACAAGCTTTTGCCAAAGGACATCCTCTTCTGCGCTGGACTCATCGACTCTCACGGAGATAACTACGCTGTGAGATATCCGTATAAGTAACTATTTGAAATATAATTTAGGCTATGGCCGCTGACGAACGCAACCTGTTCAAGGACACTTCTCGTGCTCTCCAAAGAAAGATCCGCATCTTCAAGGTACCTGATCCTCCTGGAAATTCACATCACATCCATATCGTTTTTTAGGAGTCCCCACACTACCAAACCTACCTGCGCGCCAAGAAGGAGAACCGACCACTCGAGGAAGTGATTGCTGCCGAGGCTCACTAAGCTGCTGCTGGCCCCATACCCATCCCGCACCTTTAAGCTTTCCATGCGACCATTCCCTTGATCCTCATGTCGGTCCGCTGACAATCAGCAACCACAACCCCACACACAACCCATCCACACAATCCAAACCACAATTCGCTACAATTTCTTGTTTTCTTTTCCTTCCTTTCTTTTTTCTTTTTTTCCTCTTTTTTTCCTGTTTCATTCAGACTTCCACCCTTTTCTGCAATGGATAACTGACAAAACAGCCGCCGCGATAAATGAGCTTTCAGCCACCTTCCTTCCCCCTCCATCCCTTTTGTCTCCCTTTGTTTGCTTCTTTTTTCATTTTCTTTTTTAACTTTTGTCTAATCTTTTCATGTCTAAATCCGTTTCATCTCTCTCCCTCCCACACCTGATGCCCCGACTGTTCTGTCTCTTGCCCTCCGCAGAGTTCATCTCTTTTCCTGTTCCCCGTCTCTCCCAAAAAACCTGATGCTAATATGAATTCGACACGCATTTCTGTTACCCCTCCTCGGCTCCCCTAGATCCTCTGCTCCATGCCAACTCAATACCCCCCACAGCTTTTACAAGGCAATGGTCCTTACCACTGCATTAGTTGACATTTCTTGTGTGTTCAATTCTTTTGTCTTCAGCGACCGGTTTCTACCTTTTTTTCTCTCTCTCTCTCTCTCTTCTTTCTTGTTCACCATCCTTTATATCCCGTCTCCTGTACCCTCTCCCCTATATTTCATTTCGTTTTGTGTGGCGTCTGATTATTTTTTGGCTGGTAGTTTTGTAGAATCGAGTGCAATCAGAGTTCCCATTTGTTCATCTGGATCTACCGTCCATTGGCATTTCGGAACCAGGATAGCTCTTTGTTTCGTCTTTGCTTACCTAACCTGTTGACTCTTTTGTGTAGCCGTGTATTCGTCTCCCGACTGTCTACCGTACCGCTCTATTAATTCCGCTTACAATTATTTTGTAATAAAGTTTGTTAAGATTCCATTCTTTTTCCATTTTGATTTCTCCGTCAATGAAGAACAGGTAGTATACAAAAAATAAATAGCCAACTCAGATTTAATATTGAATTATTTTTATTATTTTTTTTTAAGATGTAATTTACATAAAAATTATTTTCCAAACTGTGGCCGTTGAGCTACACCACGTAGAATAGGTGAGGGATTTGAAGATTATCGACGCGAGAGGTCACATTCGAACTGCAAACTCAACGGTAAGAAACCAAAAAAAATACATTAAAGAGTAGAAAACTAACATTTGTTGCTTTTTGATGATTCCAGCAATCAGATTGTATATCTCTTTTTGGGCGTCAGTTTCGAAAACTCACTTTTTTGATGAGAAGTGCTGTATCGACTAGGTTTCCCTATGCCGGACAGATTTCTTTTTTTTCATGATCTGGAATTTGAATAATTAAAATTATATTTAAAAATAAATAAAATCACTTACTTTGTTGCGTTTGCTCCAACCAAACGTTGAATACGTATCGTTAAGATTAGTAACGATACCAATTAACTTCAGAAAAATCGAAATCCCATCAGGCAGTTTAAATGCCATCCGGGTAACCCTCACTGAGGATAAAAGAGTGGGAATGAGAAGTTTGTTGGGCTAGCGAAAACAAAGCAAAAGGTATGGATTATGAAATAATAAACATCAGAGAGCAGGAGCCTTCGAGAGACCGCAACTCACCTGATGCCTAATTACGGGGGGAGATAAGCGAGATATTATAGCGCTGTGAAGAAACTCAGAGTTATATCGATTCAAAACTTCATGAAAACTTTGATTATGTGCTGCGTTAGTTGAAAAAGTGCGCATGGAGCCGTTGCTACACTACGGGAGAAAACAAATGGAAAATTGCTTCATCTGAAAGTTTTTGAAAACATTTGGAAACATCAGTAACAGAACATTGAGGTAATTCTTGATTTATTAGGACAAAAAAGGAAAGCGAGAAAAAATATGTATTGCATCAAAGTGATTTAACAGAGAATTGGCATTGAAGTGAAGTCATCGTCGGCAACGTTTCGGATTCAATGAGCCTGGAGAGGGACGACGCTGAAAATAAATTTTGATGAGTTTTTGCAAAGTGAGAGCACGTGGCTCTTTTTTCCCCTTTTACAGCCCCTACGTATATTAACCTGGTCCGTCCCGTGCCATGTTAATGCAAACTGTTCCCAAAACTCACAGAGGGTAGCCCGAGGAACGAGTATGGGCGCTCACCCTCGTTCCACGTCTTCTACTCTCGTCGTCATCATCCTCCCTCTTCTTGCGGAGCTCCATAGTGTGGCAGCTCTGCCGGGTTGTCCATTTCTTCTTCTTATCCTTCTTTTTGTTCGCGCTGCCCCGGATATTCTTGACGTTCTTGGACCTTTGCCTTCTGTAAATTTATCTAATTTCTCAATTTCTCCGGCAATTTTTCATGAATTTTGAATTCACTACAAAGGCGGTGACAGACAAAGGATGTCGGTATAGCGATAAAAGGTGGGAATTCGGCGGCGTATCTCTTTGTCAAAGTGTATGAGGTAACAGATAAAAGTGACGCCATGCAAGGAAATTTGAATTTCTTTTGGTTTTTGGTGTGTATCCCGGCTTTTGAAAGAGAAGAACAAGGAAAACGACTCACTCTCTGTCAGGAGTCAGCGGAATCCATCCGAGACGCTGTTGACGACGATAATCGTCATAATCACGGGCGTACCATCGACTTCCACCTGGCGAAACCATGACTCCGGCTGCCAAACCCTCGTCGGACACCAGAAGGTCATGCAATTCCCATTCATAGGTCATGTTGCTTTCTTCGCTTCCAGCCCTTCTTTCCGGTGTACGTGGCGGAGACCTTGAAGTCTGTCTGTCGGTTGTTGGAGATGGAGAAGGAGTAAATCTTCTATACAATCTCCCACACAATCGGATCCATGCTCTTCTCCAATTTTTTTTCATCTTATAGGAAAAAAAAATTCTTGAAAAAATTGTGAAGTTGAAAAAAAAGAGAAAGAAAAGGAAATACGTAAAGGAGAATTTAATAGAAGCAAATGGAAGAACGCTTAGTGTAGTTTTGATGCTGACCTCGTGTAGGAGAGTGTGTAATAAGTGTGAGAAAAAAACAAGAGAGCTGTGGAGCTGTATATGGTACTGTTGGATGGTGCAGACAATGGTGAAAGATAGTCGCTCGGCACCCATCCATTGCAGCAGGGAAAACTCGCATAAAATTGCAAAATGGAATGGCAGATGGTACATCCGTCGGTCATTGCCACCTCATACGCTTTTCTGATAAGCAGAACATGAAACTTTAGTATAACCATGATTAGAAAATCACAGGGTTGGAATAGTGCAAGTGCGCAGTCCAGGCGCTTACTCTCAGGGCAGGTCTCACCTGGTGGCCTAAAAAGGAGAAATGCAACCGGCGGGCTCAAATCCGTGTGTGGGAAGAAAAGAGAGACAAAAAGGAGAAGAGTATTCAGCTGATCAGCAACGTCTAGAGTGCATGTGCCTCTGAGAGACAAAGATTTTGATAATGCATAGGTGCATGAGGCGGATAGCAGACATTTCTGAAGGATTAAATGAACATGTATAGTTATCAGCGTTGGAGAGTAGAATTCTCCTCTGGCTGAAGAATAGTCTCCGAAACAAATGTTTTGATAGCCCTGGGAGACCAGGTTTCTTTAACAGATCATTTTCCAAATTTGGATCACTTGTATCTTTGTCCTGTAGATAAAATATATATTCTGATAAGTTTGGTTAACAGATAATTTATTAAAGATGCACTGGTTGATTAATAAAATTTAAAAATTACACTATTTCAGTTGAGGATCATGG
The DNA here is from genome assembly GCA_900536345.3 of Caenorhabditis sp. 39 LS-2015. Classification (NCBI taxonomy): domain Eukaryota; kingdom Metazoa; phylum Nematoda; class Chromadorea; order Rhabditida; family Rhabditidae; genus Caenorhabditis; species Caenorhabditis waitukubuli. The sequence continues at coordinate 799 of LR580313.1, read as the reverse complement.
TCTGAAAATTCCAAGTTACAAAAAAACAGTCACACAACATTAAAATTATTAAAGCTTTGTCACTTATCAAACATGTAAGCTTCCACTTCGAAATTCCAACTTTGATTCTCAGAATACCTGCCATATGCAGTCTTGAACTTGAACGTCTTCTACAGTTTTAACTCTAAAGTTTATCAGAAATTCACAATTCTTACCGTCAGGATCCCATCATACTTGCTTGTCCAATCAATCGATTGAATTTGTTTCAAAACGCAGACTGATCTGAAATTTGAAAATGGTCTTGCCATATTTGCAACGAAAAAAAATCAAACTCACAATGCTTCAAGAGACTTCTTCGAGTTCTGTAGGTCGTGGAAACGGGCCATATTAGAATACAATAATTGAGAAACATCAGATAAATCAAGTTCCATAAGGTGCTCATGCAACCATACGGACAGCCTCCACTGGTGGCTAAGAAGGGAGAATGACGACGTTGAGATGGACCTGCGTTATTGACCAAGAGGCAGTGGCAAAGGCAAATGGCAGAGTGCATATGTTTTTGAGAGACAACGATTATAATAGTATGAGATGTCATGAGCCGGATAACACGGATATATGTGGGATTAGAAGGACATGAAAACATAGTTCTCCAAATCCATGACAAGAGTAACTCGGCACTTTGCTGTTCAGTCAGTCCTTAAGTAATCCTTGTCCATGCCCAAGGTTTGCCCGGAAAATGTATTCCCCAGGCCTGAACCAGGCAAATTTAAGGCATGAACAAGGAATACTTAAGGACTGGATTAGATTTTCGTTTCAGTTT
>LR580312.1:0-15063 GCA_900536345.3 Caenorhabditis sp. 39 LS-2015 | reverse complement strand
TCCATTAACAGATCCATTCATCTTCTCCATTTTCTCCGTCTTTGGAGCTCTCAAACTTCCAATTTTCCAGAGGATCCTTCTCGAAACATTGAAAACCGGGAGGAATGTCCAGTTTAGAATAAAAACGAGTAAAGAGAAGATGTAGCGAGTCGGCGGGATGTAGTATACTGTGTTGGAGTGCAGTTTTTGGGTGAGATGGGCGATCGAGGATATGGTTTTCTAGAAAAATGGAAGGTCAAGATGGATTTGGGACTATTTAGCCATCCGGAGTTCCAAAGACTTATAGCAATACGTTTTGAAACACTAGGTTTTGAAATCGCGACGTTTCGCAACCAACACGTTCGGAAATTTTTATCACAAAGTGATGGTACTTGGTGGTTACTGAATTTGATTTCTTTAAGTTGCGAAACGTCGCGGATACAATTTGCAGAGTTGCGAAACGTCGGGGTTGCAAAATATCACTTTTGAGTTTAGCAAAGCGCCATAGTAGCGCACCACACTTTTGAAAGTTGCGAAACGTCGCATGGGCACAGTGTATGGTTGCGAAACGTCGGGGCTGCAAGATCTCATTTGGACGCCGCGCCGCACTTGCTGGATGCTCTGGTTGCGAAATGTCGCTATTGCAATACCCTCGTCGGACCCCACGCTTCCAGAATTTGGTGGTTGCGAAACGTCGTGGTAGTACCTCGCGCCGCCCATGCATGCAGAATGTTCTGGTTGCGAAACGTCGCACCTCACCTGTATCCCGGTTCTCTGCCACAATTCCGCTCGAAAGTCAACCTTGCCTCTCTGCCTCGCAACCCTCGCCACTGCCTTCATCACCTCCTCATACTTCCTCAAAAACACCTTCCAATCCTTCTGCGCCGCCCGCAAATCCTCCTCAAACTCGAGAATCTTCTCGTTTTCATGGTACTTTCGTTGTTTTCTCATCGACACTCTCTTCGGCGACACTATCAAGTTGACGGTTGTCAGGAAGTTTTGGAGGATGAAGGAGACAAGAATGGGCAGGTCTTCTGAAGGTGTCAACGTCTTCAGCGACTTGTCAACGTCTTCTATGAGGGTCCAGTGTTCTCGAAGAATAATTTTGATGGTTCTCTGGGAAAATGGAGCAATTGGAGGGGGAATTGGGGATCAAGATGCCTACCTTTCTCTGTCGATTTTTCAGCTCTTCAATGAGATTTCGAGGGATTTCCAGCATCATTTTTCACCGGGAAAGTAGGTAGGTAGAAAGTCAAAAATCGATGTGAATTTATTCAGGTCAATAGAAAAAGTGGTAACAAAAACAATATAATACCACAGAAAAAGAAAAACGGATGGTGTTTACAATTACTGGGGGTAGGTATAAAAGTGTAGATAACAGGTATGATCAGTGACCAAGAGAGGCAGAGAGAGAAAACGGGGAAACTGGTAAACATGTTTGTTTTTGGGTCACACATGTGTCTCTCGTCGAGCGGCAGGAGTGTCAGGAGCGTGATCAGTGGCAGAACATTCAGATGACACCTCCTTATCAGTATCGATCACTTCTTCAATCTTACAGTTCTCTTCTGGAACCTTTGCTGACTCAACTTCCTTCCATGGATCCGCAATATTCTCATAATCCTTTGGATCCGCAGTTTTTGCTACATTTCGAAGCTGCCAAGTCGACATGATGTCCGATGAGTCGAAGGAATCGAAGATTCCTTTCACTATGTCGTAAGTGTCCTCGTTGATCTGAAACTTGAGGTGGGATAGAGGTTGGTTAGCAGTTGGCTAGCGGTAGGTTGGCTAGCCGTTAAGAAACGGTAGGTTGTTCAGCCGTTACCTAGCCGTTGCTTAACGGTTACCTACTGCTTGGCTAGTGGTTACCTAGTGATAGGTTGCTTAGTTCTTGCCCAGCCGTTATTCACCGGTTCCCTAACGGTAGCTTATGTAGCCATTGTCTAGCCGTTGCTTAGTTGGTTATCCAGCAGTTGCTTAGGCGTAGGTTACCTAGCAGTTACTCACCGGTTCCCTAACGGTAGCTTAGGAAGCCGTTACCCAGACCTTCCCTACCAGTTCCCTCCTTGTTTTTTCCCTTTCACTCATCTGAACCTTCCCCAAATTCCTCGACGCCACAAACAACTTATCACTGGCCCTTCCAATGTTATTCATCAGAATCCTCAAAAACAGCCGATCTGAATGCTCCTTGGCCAAGTCCTTCAAAAAGAAAAACGCATCGTAGAGAAGCTGATAAGCTGCCACGGTTTGGCGATAAAGTTGTGACAGTTTCATCTTGACATCCTCCTCGTCCATCTCCATTCCAACCTCTTGAAAGTACAGCACCTGCACCTTGGCCTTGATCACTGGCTCCTTGACCTTATTCAGCCAATCCGACCACTTCTTCTCGTCATCTTCCCATTTTAGTTTCAGGGCAATACACTTTAGGAATGCAGCGGTTTGAGCGTGGAATTCCTCGACGAATCGACGCATTTCTTCCTCGGTTTCTCTCTGGAATTCATTTTATACAGTTCTTGCCAGGTTACCATGCTAGCAGGTTTTGTTTTAACATATATCTCAAGAACGGTGCGAGATATCACAAAATTATCAACTATGAAATTGTAGCCCTTTAAATGCTGCGTGTTTTTGTAGTTGACCATTTTTTGATATTTTTTACCGATACGTATGCAGCAAAATACACAGTGCCGCCACTGGAAGATAGGCGATGCACCATGTACCTCTCCCTCCCCCCCCCCTACACCTTTTCACTGCGTATCTCTAGAACCGTTTGAGATATCAAAAAATGATCAACTACAAAAATGTGTGAGACTTTAAGGGCTACAACTTCCTAGTTGACCGTTTTTTAATATCTCTTACCGTTCCCAAGTTATCGTCAAAAATCCCTGACCCACCTCGATTCTCTCTCGTTCCTCCCGCAGTTTTCTCTTCTTTTCCTCATATTTCCTAGTCAATTTTTCCATTTTCTCTCGGTATTTTTGGTTCATCTCCTCCCGATCCTTTTGCTCTTTTTGGTTCTCCAATTCCTCCCTTTCCCTGGTCAATTCCTCAATTTCCTTCATATACTTCCGATGATCCTCCAACATTTTCTCCGTCTCCTTCTTCGCTTTCTGCCTCATCTTCTCCTCTTCCTTCTTATCATACTCTGTCATTTTTTCCATCATTTTTCTATATTCTTCCAGTTCTTTTTTGCTGTTTCGTTTGTCTGAAATGAACGATACAGTTGCGAAACGTTACAGCAAAAATTAACCGTTACTTGACTCTTTTTTTGGCGGTTTTGATGGTGCAGAAGTATCCATTCCTTTCATAATCTCAGCCATCTGAACTTCAAAATTTTGTGAAGTGTTGCCAATTTTTTGATGGGTTGTTGGTTCTGAAAACTCTGAAAAACGGAATATGATGATGTTTGTAAGACATCTACGACGTTTGGCCACCGCGTGGACAGTGCTGATTTGGATGGCTATTGACTCTCAATCAGTAGCCTCTTACATTCAGAACGCTGCGCATTGTTGGCGTTGCAAAGCGTCGGGACCATATATATAGGCACCGCTGATAAAACTGAAAATGGGGAACGGAATGCGACTCGTCAGAAGAAATCTCGTGAGGGATACATGGTGCATAGCCTACCGCATAGCCTACTGTCCTACCGCGACGGTGACGAAGCTAGGCAGTAGGTATTTTGCTGCGTATCTCCGTAGCGGTAAAAGATATCAAAAAACGGTCAACTATGAAGATGTAGCCCTTGACATTTCCCGTCTTTTCGTAGTTGACTGTTTTTCAAAATTTCCTATGGTTCCGGAGATAAGTGTCAAAGTTTATGGCGCATAGTCCAGAAACTTTTGGCCAGCACTGTATCTACATTTTTTACCTCTTTCATTGTCATCTTCCGTCAAACCATTGCCTGCACCATCATTCGCTGCCACTAGTACGCTTTTTGCTTTCACCACGTCCTTCGGATCCAGGTTTCTATCTGAATCCCCTGCGTTTTTTCCAGATTCCTCTTGATTTTGCGTCTCCTCCTTTTCTAATTTTTCATATTCTTGAGAAGTTATGCTATCCTCATTCTCAACATCCTTGTCCCTATAACTCTCTTTTCCTTTTTCACGTGTTTTCCAGCCCTTACCTGTCCTCACTTGGCGATATTTTTTGATCAGTTCCAATGGCCGGAGAGTATTTAAGATCGATTTTCACTGAAAATAATGTAACTTCAGTTGAAAGTCATGAATACCGACCTTGTTGTTCAAACGAAAATTCAGATTTATTGCTAATGCAAACACGGTTGACTTTAAACTTTTTCGCCTTTTTATCCATAGCTTTGATTGTGTCCAGAAAATTAGAATTGTAGTTCAACATGTTGTTAATGCTCTGTAACGTTCATTTTTCCTGCATGCTTTCAAACCAAATATAGTGTCTGTCAGAAAAGTACGCCCTAGCTGGTGTATTTTTATAAAGTCCTCTTCAACGGTAAGTGATATTAAAAAATGATCAAATAGGAAATTTGGCGACTCCTGTCCCAAACTGGGCTACAACAAACTATTTTAAACAGATCTGTTAGCTTACGAGCAAGAAGAAGCCTGCTGCGTGTGCCCCCGCACTTCATTTGAAATCTGGACGCTGCCAGGACTCCTGCTGGACGCCCGTCCAGCTGGAGTCCCGGCGCGTTTGCAGAGGAGCTATGTCCATTTCAAATTGAATATTCACTCATTGTCAGAACCTACTTGAAAATTGCCGTTTTCAAATTCTCTCTTCAAAATGTAATATGGGAACGATTTCTCGGCCAATTTGAATAGACAAGCCCAGAAAACCATCTCGCGAGTCTTGGTTTTCTCCTAAAAAAATGATGACTGTAGGTGAATGAAACCAGAACAAAAATTTAGCTTACAATTCTAGTCGGACTCTTCTTTTTCTTGTCTTTTTCCGCATTCTTTTTCTGAAAATCAATTTCCACATTCAGATCTTCAGATGACAAAGAGTCTCTCTGAAACAATTCTGACTAAGGAGATTATCTCTCTTCAATGGGAACTCACGGGAACTCGGAACAACGTATCCGTATTGGTGGTTGTTCTGTCGATTTGCTCGTCGTTTTTTGGTGTCTTTTCAGGTTCCCATTTCAAATCGATGTTCACTGAATATAAAATTCTTATTTTCTGACAGAAAGAGGTCTGTCGCTTAGTTTTTACATATATTCTACATAGTCGCAATGGCGCTGGTCTGTCTCGTCGCGTTTTAAGCTGAACTTCGAGTAGGCGTTATGCGCCTTTAAAACGACATAACGTTGTTCAAATCAAAATCTCCATATGAGTGCGATGCGGTTGTGTAGCGGACCAGTTCGGTCACAATCAGGATTCCGGCTCAAGCGCGATATACATACATTTATGCGACCTGATTCTGTTCATTTCAACACTGTTTTTGCCACATCGCCAGTCTACGCGTTTACAGAAATCTCAATTTATTAATGTATTCAACTCCATTCAAGCTCTCGAATCAATTTTTCTCGAAATTCGACTCGATGCTCTCACGATACTTTATTGTTTGAGGGCGCACAACGAAACGGCACAACGCTTTGCAGAAATCGCTGCGAGACCAGCCGCATTGAGCCAAAAACAATGTTACCTGTTCCTTCTAACGAGAAGCTAGGTGAACCATAAATCCACGGTGGCCGTTTTATGATACCCAATTTTGTTTTTGCAACATCTTCCATAGATTTTAAGAATCCCGAATTGCAGTTCAAAATCTCTTTGGCGTCCTGAACATTTTCAAACATATACATTGAGTTTTAAGAAAACCAACTACTTTCGAATTTCCGTTTTTGAAAGCTTCCATCAGAATGTAATACGGGAAAGATTTTGCTGCCAATTTAAACAGAACCGTCCAGAAGACCACTTCAAGCACCCGCAATTGCTCCTGAAAGATGATTTTGTAGGAAAAAAAACATGAATATGAAATTACAGCATTTGTGGGATTGTAATTGTCATCTTTTTTCTCCTCACTTTCGTCATAGTTCTTGAGCATTTCATTCTGCTTCAAGATGTCATCAGTTGATAGAAGATGAGTCTGTTAGGCATTCATTCAATGTGAAACTTAAAAGCACCTCGACGTTGTCATGAAGTTGCGAAACGTCGGGGCGCATTTTACAGTATCAAAACTCACTGGAATTTCCAAAAACGGCATGTCTTTTCTTGGCAGATTAGTCACTTCATCTTTTGGCGGAGAGCATCTCAACCAAGACCAACTCATTTTTCAGACTCTGCTTCCGATTCCGTTTTGCAAATTTTCCTTAAAGCAAAACAATTCGAAGTTTGATCAAACCACAAATCTGGACCACTCACTCCAATTCTTCACTGAACTTGTCTTTCTCGGCTTGTTGAACAGTTGGATCTGAAGGAAGAATGGTTAAAAGAGCCATATCTCGGCAGTGATGAGAGATATCAAAAACCTGTCAACTGACAATTGGTAGCCCTCCATATTTTGGGTATTTTTGTAGTTGACAGTTTTTTAATATCTTCAATGGTTCCAGAGATATGCAGCTAAATATGCATGTGCTATGGTGCGTAGCCTACCTGTCAGCGACGGTGGTGAAGATCAGCCCCCCCCCCCTATGTATTTTGCTGCGTATCTCCGTAACCATAACAGGTATCAAAAAACCGTCAACTGTAAAATTGTAGGCCTAAATATTTTGAGCATTTTTGTAGTTGGCAGTTGTTTGATATCTTTGATGGCTTCAGAGATACTCAGCAAAATGTGTGCTATATGGTGCATAGCCTTGTGATAGGCGAGTTCCAGCGGTCTTTCCGGGGTCATAGGCATAAATGCTTTAAAAAGGGGCTTACCAGCAACAATATTCAACTTGGTCTTATCAGCAACTTGTGAATTGTCCAAAGTACCCAAAATCTCGTCGACTTCCTTCTCGAATTTCTCCACTACTTCAGACCTCTGCGGTTTTTTCTCAAAAATCGCACTTATGGTTGCTCCCATGCACTATAAGGAATTGGTTAGTTATTGAAAAGAAAAAAATGAAAAATTAGAAAAAAATAGAAGAAAAGAGAAACAAAGTAAGTATTGTTATAATGTAAAACAACTAGCAGAAATTGGTGATTTTATATTTTATACGTTGCATACATACACTTGGAAATGAGGAATTGGGAATTGAAGCATATGTGGTAAACAAGTGAAGAGAAGAGTGGACTGATAAGCATTTCTCACTGTAAAATGGACATGGAAAACGAGAGAAATGAAAGGGGGAAAGGAGGAAAAGTGTAAACAAGGGAATTGCTCAGTGTTAAATGGGAATGAGGAATTGAGGAGGAGAATGTAATGGGATCAAGATTGATCCGATGAGTCAGGGGGCGTCATTGAAAACTCATTTTCTTCAGAATCCAATGTTACCTGAACCCTGAAGAGGAAGAAAAAACCGGATGGTTTTGTCCCTCCCAAAGACAATTTCTCCTCGTCAATCAATCCAACTATCCGCTACGAGGCTCCACTCGAACAGCACGCTGTGTTTATCTTTCGGAAGGAGAGACTGCTTACTGAAGAAGTTGCGAAACGTTACACTGATATGTCTTTACGATAATTTAAAGTTTCGCAACCTCATCTCCCCAGAAATGTCTCTCATTTGAACTGTGTACGACATTGTTTCGAAAAAACATGTTTTTTATGGTTGCGAAACGTTACACAGACAGTTATGGATAATAAAGAATATAATAGTATACATAGTTACAACTGAAAACGCTCAGTATTCCGTTATAAATTAGTTAGTTCCCGGATCCATTCTCCTCACTGCTCCTTTTTCAATAATTTCGAAATCTTCTCCAGTTTCCGCTTCTCGGATTCTTTCTGAAAAAGTAGATTTTGAATGGGAGTGAAGTAGCTGGTTGCGAAATTTCGGGGTTGTTGAGTTCGTGAAACACGACGTTTCGCAACCAATTGGAATTTGAAGTTAGAGTCAATATTTGCAAAGAAGCGCTACAGAAACAAGTTCACTTCACCCGGTTGTGGTTGCGAAACGTCGGGCTGATAAATATTTTACAATCTTTTAATTGTAAGGCTATGTACCATCCAACTACTTTGACCATAGCAAAAAGATCTCTAAAAGTTGCGAAACGTCGTACCTCATCCTTCGCCAAAATCCCCTTGCACTGCTCCAAATACTCGTCTTCTTCCTGAACACAATTCTTCATGTTCTTCAGGAAAATTGCTTCAGTGTCTTCACTAGGAAACGTTAAGGATTCAGAAACACTTTCCTTGGTGTCGTGGAGGTTGGAAAGTATCGAAGATAGGTCGATACACCATGCGGCAGGTAGTACGGGTTGCGAATCTGGAAGAATGATGTATTTTGCTGCGTATCTCCGAAACTATAAGAGATATCAAAAAACTGTCAATTAGGAACTTGTAGCCCTTGATATTCTGCGTTTTTTTGTAATTGACAAGTTTTTGATATCTTTCATCGTTAGAGAGTTACATCTTAAAGAAACACGTCACCTAGAAATACCTGTTGATTCACATGGTGCATCGACTGTGACACTGGCCTCCGGGTCCTTTTGGCATCTCGAAGAGTTTAAAGCAAGGTTGACATCCAATGAACTTTTTTTCAAATTATTGTAAAGATTCTGCTCCAAATTCTCCGGTGAAAACAGACTTCTAGTCGCTCTTCGAACCGGAAACTGTCGGACGCTGTCTTCAAACTTCTTTTGATTCCTATCCGATGTTAACTTGTCTTCAGTGGGTTTTCTGGCTACGGGGGGTTCTGCTAGGGACGTTCTCTTGAAATTCTTCATGTCTTTCTTCCGTCTACACCTCAAATTCTCATCCTCCACTTCATAATTTTTGACGAGGATCCAGAGGATTCTTTCGATTTGTTTTCCATTGCATTTTTTGTTGGATCACCTGGAAAATGTACAAGTTTCGATTTCAATATTGCTCTATTGATAAAATTGCTCTAAACCAACCAGTTTCACCATGTAGTAGTACACGCGGTTGTATACAGTAGAGGTGTGCCTGTACTTTGGCATATATCTCGGTAGCGGTAAGAGATATCAAAAAATAATCAATCACCAAAACATGCAGTATGTTAAGAGCTATAACTTTGTAGTTGACAATTTTTTGACTTCTCTTATATTTATTAAGGTACGCAGCGAAATACATGTACTGTATTACTGTAACCGCCATTGAGTCTTCTAAGAGCGCTATTGCATACTAGAGAAATAGAGAAATAAGAAACAAATGAAAAAATATAAACAACTAACCAATATCGCCCTTCTGAATCGCAGAAGACGTCGTCACCACCTTCTCCACCTTCTCATCGCTCTTCGCCGCCACCGTCGACTTCTTCTTCTTCTTCTTCTTCTCTCTCCCCCATATTCCTTTGAAACAGTCGCAAATGCAGGCCATATCAAGCTGCAGATAGGAATATCTGTTCATGATTTCTTATATACTGAACATCAAAATCATGACAGAAATCAAAGAAAATAAGGTAGAGTAAACCCCTTGCTCACTCTAAAACAATGTGTGTAAAACAACAAGTCATGTGACACTCCAATCGAGGGGGAAAGTGTGAGAAACTGGAGACGGAAGACGAGCAGACAACCGAGAATTCCTCAGTGTTAATTTTTATCGTAATTCATCGTATCATCATTGGTATTTTATGAGATCAAGGATTTTGAAGGAGTGAATCACACATGTAATACGATTCTTGATCAATACCATCGTTTAGTGAATCCATCAGGCCTAATGGATGTTGGATACCTGCGGGCTGTAGGTGCATCGCGTCATCAAGGGAAATGGCGCGAGAATTAACATCGGATGATGCAGTTGTGTTCTAATATTACTTCGGTACACTAGTTTCCGTGTGGAACAGCTCGGCTACTTCTGCTGGACCCAAGGCGCCTACGGACTGGAGTCCGGCTTGGGTCCAGCAGAAGTAGCCTAGTAGTGTTTATGAAACACCCTGCTATGGGCTAGCTGTGCATCTCATACTGGTTGCTTTTTACATTTCATAGCTATGGGTTAGATACGCCTCTAATATGCATGGGTGAAAGTTTCAAATAGATTTGACCTAGGTATGCCTTCAATATGGGTAAAGGCCTCCATTAGCTATGGGCTACATATGCCTCCGAAACGAGGTAGAGTCATCTTTGAAAATGACCTAGACAAGCCTTAAATATGGCTTAAGACCTTTGATAGATATGGATCAGATGTGCCTTCAACATGGATTTTCAACTTTCCATAGTTATGGACCAGATGTATCTCTAGAATAGGTAAAAATTTTCTTCCAGAATCTCTAAAACTTCGGGATTTTTTCGGCTGAATACAGTCAGCTTATGTGTGCATTTGTAATGACATATATCTCGGTTATTGTAAAAGATATCAAAAAATTGTCAACTACAAAGATACGCGAAATATCAAGAGCTACAACTTGCTAGTTAACCGTTTTTTGATATCTCTCATGGTTATAGAGATACGCAGCAAAATACAAGTCGCCTAGGGCATTCACGGGTTAGATGTATTTATAAGATGGGCTAGAGCTTTTCCTATGTGCTTCTTGAGGTTTTTCGCAATCAATTTTATACATTTGAAAACTTTAATCAATAAAATCGTTTATCAATATCTACAAATCACACATTATCAGTCCCTACGGCCTCCCCGGCTTCCTTGGCGCCTTCACATCCTTATAATCCTCCAAACGCGCTTCATTGCAAATTTGTCGAAGTGTACTTGCAGTTGGAATGTCTCTCGGATTGATGTCCTCCTCACAGTCTTGCATGCGATGGATGAACGGCTCGTCGAACTGCAAAAAATCGATATCAGCCGAAACCGAGGGAATAGGTATGCCATAGGTAGGCGTGTGTTCTGACGTAGATATCTTGACAACGGTAAGAGATATCAAAAAGTGGTCAACTACAAAAATAGGCAAAATATCAAGGGCTACAACTTCCTAGCTGATCATCTTTTGATATCTCTGACCGTTGCTGAGATATTAGCGTTCTAGCCTACCTTGAACCCCCTCAAGACCTCCAGCAACTCGCAAAGTCTCTCTGCCACTTCTTGCACAATTTTCTGCAGAACCTTGATGAACAACTGATCATCATAGTGTCTGCCAACCACTGATAATGCCCTAAAGTCATATTCCAACTTGTTATAAGCGACTTCCACGTGTTCAGTGAACTTTGTTATTTCCCCCTGAAAAAACTCCAAAAAAATTGAGGAGAAAGTGTCAAAACTCACTCGAAACATGTAAAAATCGTATTGTTTCTCAATAGTCGCAAAGTTTTTAAACCCAAAGTTCACAAAGTTCATCTTGACAGCCAACACCGCATCTCGCATCGATTTGAGCCATGAATCCCACTCGTTCCGCTGGTCATCCCAACGGAGATTCATGGCTTCTGACTGATGGAAGAAGCGGATTCTCCTCTCCGATTCAATGGCAAGGTCCTGGCCGCGTTCGACGGGAGTCGGGATGGGGTAGATGAGTTTTGGAGTGAGTTTGGGGTGGGAAAATGGGGCTCTAGGCGGATTAGTGGCGGGGAAGTGTTGGGTTGGGTTGTAGTTGAGGATGGCGTCGTGATGAGGTTGAGGGAGAGGATTGTCGTAGTGATAAGCTGATTGAGAGTGGCTGGATCGAGGTCTTGGAGTTCTGAAATGAAGATAGAGCAATATTGGTAGGGGAGAGATGGGCGACTGGTAGGTAACTGGTAGGCAACGGTTAGGCAACCGGTAGGCAACGGCTAGGCAACGGTTTGGCAACTTCTAGGCAACCTACCGCTAGGCAATGACTAGGCAACGGCTAGGCAAAGACAAGGTAATCGGTAGGAAACAGGTAAGCAACCGCTGAGAAACCTCTGAACAACCTTCTAGACAACGGCTAGGCAAGGTAACCGCTGGGCAACAGGTAGGTAACTGCTGAACAGCTTACCACTAGGAAATCAGTTGATAACCGTTAGGCAACCTGTTGGCAACAGGTAGGCAACCGGTCAGCAGCCTGCTGCTAGTCAACTAGTTTGCAACCGCTAGGCAACCACTAAACAACCTCTAGGCAACCGCTAGGCAACATGTAACCAACCACTAGGCAACCAACCACTAGCCAACCCCAAACTAACCTCTCCATCCTTCCAATCTCCTCCGAATGAATCGTATTGGACCTTCTCAATCCATTTCCAGCTGTTTTTCCAGATTCCGGTCCGAACCCTGACCCTCTGCCCCTCGGTGTTTCAATTGATAATGACTTCCGTCTCCAACCTTGAAAGTCTTCCTCCTCATGGACCCCAGAGTCGCTGGGGAACTGGAATTATGAAAACCTCAACGATCACTGATTAAAACAGCAGATCACCTACATTTAACAATGGAAACTCTGCCCGATTCGCCAACCGATCCATCCGGGCGTCTTTCAACTGAAACAATGATGACTCATCATCTGTTATCACCCGACCCCTTATCACTCACACTCCGATACCTCCTTCCATTTCTCTCCACCTCAACTCGCAAAACATCCTGTTCCCTGGCCCATTGGATGATGGCATCGAACACGATTTCGTGTTCCTCATAGAACTTGAGCCAGTCCTGAATGATAAGGGGGATTATAGGTTGCTTATCACTCTCTTATCAGAGGGTGTGGTACTTACATTTGTATACTTTGCGGACATCAAATGCCTATGGAACTTGTGTCCGACAGTTCCGTCTTGTAATCGGAGAGTGTAGGGGTTCGAAAGTTCGGCGAGAAGATCCAGAAAGTGATCACAGATGAACTCGCAGACGGAGCCGAAGGGGTCTTTGGATGGTGCTTTTACTAGGGGCAACTTCTTGGAAATCTTCCGAAGGATACGGTCATTGTCTCTCAGGAATCGAGAAATTGCGTTTTCATGTGGGACGGCGCCGCAGAACTCGCGTTGGAGTTGCTCAGTGAGCAGGAAGTCCTTCATCGGGGAATAGAATCAGGGAAAAATCAAGAAATGGTGCGGGTGCTGGAAAGGAGAGCAAGAGAGAGGGAGCGAGAGACAATAAAAATTTGATAGCTGGGCAAAGCGGTTAACACAAAATGACGAAAAGGGCGGTGAGGGGTAAACAACGAAGAGAAAAATGGATGGCTCATCGTCATGAAACATGCATGCCAGCTAGGAGAAAAGGGAGGAGAAGGGAGGAGAAGATTGCGAAATATGTAGCTGAAAAACGCATAGTTATGTATGTGATAGAAGAAACACGGAAACACACGATGGTCATGACCAAGTCAACAAAAAATCAAGTGATAAGGCGCATGAAAAAAGTGTGTCAAAACTGACAAGAAAACGAAAAAAAATCAAAATCACAAGTGTCAGCACAGCTTCATATCGAATATATCTCATTGATTTCACAGTTTGCCCGTCTCACTTCTCGTGGTGGACTGACAAAGTTGTAGTCTTCGGGACGGGCGGTATCGCAGATTCGTCGGAGGGCAGTTGCTGATGGAATGTCCGCGGCGTGGATGTCGATTTCGCGGTTTTTGATGCGGCTGAACGAGGATTCGTCGTTCTGGAAGAGGAGGTGATTAGTGGGTGGGTCATAAGGAACGGTTGAGTAAAGGATAAGGGCTGTACTCTCGGCTGATGCTGACGGGGGGTAAGCCGGGTGTGGCCGAGAGTTCATACGGACCTAAAGCTGGGACTCGACTTGAGCTAAGCATTGAACCGGCTTGCCTTCGGGAGCAGATCAACACAAAAAAAACGAGCAGAAAACTTCCTGAGTCAAGCCGGGCGGCCAGGTCATTCAAAAGTGCCTCAGTCACTATCAGCCGAGTTCCAACCCAAAACGTTACTAACCCCAGGCCGAGCAAGTAACGGCTGGACAAGTTATGATTTCTTGCCTAGCCGTTACCTACCTTTGACCAAGCCTCTGATCATCAACATTCCCGACCCCAAATCTCACCTCAAAACCATCCAAAGCCTCCAATAACAAACACAACTTGTCAGCCATCTCCGCAACGATCCTCTGAAGAACCTTCAGAAACATCTTATCCTCATACTTCTCTGACAGCCCCGCCAACTGCCCAAAGTCGTCCACCAACTTGTCATGAGCCAATTGAACCGTTCCTTGGAAATTGAACAGCGCGGACTGAAAATTTTCACCATTCTCTGTGATGAAGGGTCAGTGATCTTAATACCTGCAACTCCTGGTCTCCATACTGCCTCAAAATGAACTTGAACGACTTCCCTGTGAAATCCAAAAACCGCGACTTGACCTTCAGCACCGGGTTCCTGGCAGCTTTCAGCCATCCATCCCACTCCTCCTGCTGCCCTTCCCATCGGATTCTCAACGCAACGCACTGGAGGAAAAATCGAATGCGTTTAGCGGATTCTTGCCGAATTTTCCGAATGCGTTCTTCAAATTCTCGATTGAGCTGGGCGCGTTCTTCTCGGAGTTTGTCGAGTTGCTCTTGGTGTCTGGCGTTTTGAGCGTTGAGTTTCCGGTAGAAGGACTCGTCCATTTCACGGTTTCGTTGCTCCCAGTCGATTGATGCTTGGGAGCGGGTGCTGGGGGTTCTGGAAGTAAATATGTAGATGCGATGGATGCAGTAAGGGTTGTGAGGTCGATGGCTGAGGGAGACCGCGATATTTCTGAACGAGGCGTTTCGCAACTCAAAACGTCAAATTAAATTACTTTTCCGGCAGATGTGAGGAGCTAGAGAGAACATTTTGTCAAAAAAGGTCGAGTTGCGAAACGTCGCGTTGCAAAACATCAGGGTCTCCTTATGATGATGTGGTTGCCTAGCAGTTGGCTACTTTGTAGTTGGCATGGGGTAGCCTATTGGTTACCTAACGGTTGCCTAGTGCTTGCCTAACAGTTGCTTAGCTCACGCTTTGTGGTTTTCTAGTAATTGCTTACAATTAGAGGTTACCTTGGACTAGTCCAGCGCTTTCCTAGCTCTTGTCGAACGGTTTCCTACCGGTTACTGATTGGATACCTATCCCTTCCCTATCCCACTTCTACCAATCCCCCTCCTCACCTGTGAACCCTAACAGGGCTAGCAACCCCCACTTCCTTCTCCCCCCGAATCACTGCTTCCGATGACACATAGCACACCCCATCGACCCTCCGATAAATCAATCCTTCCTCGGATTCCCG
>LR580264.1:0-44267 GCA_900536345.3 Caenorhabditis sp. 39 LS-2015 | reverse complement strand
TCAAACCACACCGCCTTTTATAGCTCTTATCTCTCCTTGGGTTCTTTTTTCTGTTTTTGTATTTCCGGTTGTATTCAATTTGCCATTATCGAGGCGCTGTGACTCATTCATTTATGGGATGCGGTCGATTGATCGCTAAGAGTTGAGGGTGGATTCAATTTATTCTGTTTACATTGACTAGTTCCCTATTCTTGCTTCTCCGCATCTTCCTCGTTCTTCACCGACTTTTGGCCATCACCACCGCTCGGATTCTCCTTTTTATTATCTTCTTTGGATGCAGAGCCCCTTTGAGCTCCAGAAGAAGCGGGGCCTTTCGACTGTTGAGAAGCGCCTGCTTTCTTCTTCTTGGTCGTCCGCTTTCGTTTTTTAGTACGCAAAGATCTCTGGAACGATACAATTATGTGAGTTATCAGTAGAGCGCGTTTGCTCGATTGACCCCGAACACTCACATCCTTCTCCAGAGTATCGAGTCTAATGCACATCTCCTTATACTTGTTGCGATCCTCATTGCGAAGTTTGATAATATCCACATAAATGTCTCGAATATTTCCGAGGATACTCTTGATGGCCTCTCTATCTTCGTTCAGTGTTGGCGCGGGATTGACCATTTCGAGAAGCGATAGGAACAGCGGTTTATTGGAATGAATGAAAAACGGAAATGAAGACGGATATTCAAGTAATCAAATTATTTTACGTAACCTGATATACAAACAAAATCACAATTTTTGAAAAGTGGAACGAACTACAAGGGGAACCGTATGGGAAAGGACAAAGCAAATACTGAACAAATTATGAAAGATCTCTACGCTTTGGGTGAAATAGGTTTTGGCTTCGTTTGGAAAATGGACTATGGCACTAATGCTTTCAAAGATACATCGGATCGTCAAACGCGGATACTGTAATAGAAGCGGTACCGATTGAGTTGCCATGATGGTCGGTCAACTGGAGGATTGTGTCTCTGTTCTCATTATCAATAAGAGCAATTATCACAGAGCTGGCAAGCAAATGATCGCGGCCCATCTTGCGGTCCTCCCAGATTTCCATCTTGTATTGTTGCCGGTCTTTCGATCTGAAAATTGAGATTACTGTAGGATTACGGTAGGTGTAACTCACTTGTGGAACACAAACTCCTCTTCCCAAGAAATGGCCTTCTCACCGGCAGTGCTCTTGGTTCGGAACGTCTTTTTTGAATCTTTCAGAATGGCATAAACATTGTGAGTTGTCGCAGCGGAATTAAAGTCGACTCCGTGGATAGTAAGCCGCGTTACACTATGAGCTGATTTGCATCCGAGAAGACCAAGCTTTGGAGCGTGCTTGGTAAGAGGGCAGAAGCGGATGTGTTGATCTGAGTAGATTCGCAACATGAACAACGCCTTCTCTTTTGGAGCAAAAGTAGTAGGCACCAGAAGATATCTACCACGTGGTAAAGATTGCAGATGAAGATAGACGGATCTTCCAGAAGCGTAGTCTGACGTGGCAACTGGATGCATGGCTTGATGGACTCGATGTTGACGGTTATTCTCCACTTTCATTACATGCATCCCGATTGTCACAAACGGTTCTCTTTTCTTCAGACCTTCACTTGGATCATTCTGAGTTAGAGCGAACATGACAGAACAGTTCGGGGAGGGAATGTCAAAAATGTACTGTGGATTGTTGCAGAATGTCGCCGGGAAATTGAGACAACCACCAGCTCGATCGTCCGGAGCTCCACTTTTCTTCCCGTTTGTAGTCCACTCGGAGAAAACGATCTGCTCGTCGTACCTTTTGGAAAGGGAGAAGACGCTGGTGTTAAAGAGTTGACACAGTGAGATGTCGGTGAAGTACTGTACAAATGACTCCCATGGCATCCAGAAGTCTCCATCATCACTGTCTGGATTTCCCCGCTGCACTCCCATCGAATGCAACTGACTGTCCGATACATTCTGCCATTCAGCACTATCATCCGACCATGCTCCATTCCACTCCTTCTCTCCCCATGGATTCTGCAACCGGATCAAGTTCTGCTTTAGCTTTGAACCCATGATGTAGGATCTGGAAGTAAAACGATAAGTTTTTTGAATTATCAATCATGTGTACGTTAGACTTCTCTGTGTGGGATTATTGATATCAATGGTGCATACTGCACTGACAGCGTAGGCATGTCCTTTCACAAGTCCACAATCCAACGATTCTTCTATTTCCTCTTTGGTTCTAGCTGCAATTGCAGCCACAATCAGTGCGCCTTTGTCAAAAGCGGTTTTCAGATTATTGAACAACGTCAGGTCACTGTCCCGTGGATCTTCTTTCAAGAACTTTCTGACGTGAAGAGTCTCTGCGACACCTCCAGAAACGTCTTGAAGTGCATCGGAAAGATGTCCTCCTACGAGATTCTCATAGCAGCCATAGAGCTTTGCAAACGCCTTCTCCAAAAGTGCCGACCAGAATTCGTTGGGCGTCTTTGATCTTGCAAACAGCAGTTTACCATCTCTGCAAATTAGTTTAATATATGACATGAATTTATCCATTCATCCATCCATCACTCACCTTGTAGGCAGCAAATCATCAATCACAACTTCGACCCATTTGCCGAACCGCCAGAACCGGAAGCGAAAGATTCCAGCGTAAGCGTGCTTCGGCGACCATTCTTGACGCTCAGCATCGGGAATCACCTGCGCCAGCAGCTTCAGGTTGTGAGTGAGAGCTGAGCATGCTGATACGAACCAGCAATTGCCGAGGATTCCCTGAGTCACATCGTTCGGAGAGGCCCCTTCTACAAAGAGATGAGGATCCGAGTGAAGTTCTCCAGGTCGCTTCCAGACAATATCAGAACTGCGGCCTTGTTCGAGAAAGAGGGATTGATTTGTGGGAGGGAAGAGGGTGTCGACAAACGGTTGCTTCTTTTTGACGCATAGCTTCTTGAGCTTCTCATAGTCCTGATTGCCAAAGTGGCGGAGTGGTCCCCCCAACCTGGTCATCAGTGGCTACGGATTACTGAAATAAGAAGACGTTAGAAGAAGGCAGAAACGTTGGCTAATGGAAAGGGCGAAGTGGGTCCAAAGAACAAACACTGATCGAAAACGTGTACCGTGGATGGAATAGATTAGTCAGATGAGGTTGCGAGGGTGGACTGACAACGATAAAGCATACACGTGTATCTCGCCGCCGACTTCTCTTTTTGATTCACTGGGCCTTAACAATACAGTCAGAAAGAGAAGAGGCAGAGATATGATAATGTGGAGAAGTAAGCAGAGATCATAGGAGAAACTGGAGACGCAGAACACGAAACATTTGATGTTTTGGGGGTTGCCGAAAAGGCCGATGGGCACACCATACAAACCGTCGATACAGAAGAAGAGGAGAAAGGCGAAAAAGATGTGTGGAGGAAGAGAAAGGGAGGAAGGAAGAAGAGGATGTGATTGAATGTTTGCGTATCTTCATCTCCACCCCAATCTCTTTATAATTGCATTGCATTGTCAAAAAACGTTTTTTTTTGACGGCGGGAGACTGTTATGGAAAAATGGAGGGAAGAAGTCAAGAGGGAGAGAGTGAAGAGGCAGAAGACATAATTGGATTATAGTTTGGAAGAGACAGATTGAAGAATGGATACGATCCGCATCTGCATGCCTTTCTGGGTGGAAAGACAACAAAGATGCCGTCCAGTCAGTCTATGAACTGGTTTCTGGTTTAGAGCCATTATTTAGGTGCGCTTTTGCTTTGTGTGCTTGCTTCTTAAGGTCTGATAAGGCGCTAGGAATTCACGTCATTGAGTTGTGATTTTCCCGTCATGAAATATGTTGCACGAAGAATGTGTGGTCGGAATTTGGAATTCGTAGGCGGATGATATGATTTGACTCTTTTCCGGAGGGAAGAGTGAGAATGGCGAGACGAGCAAAGTGTGAATCATGTCCGGGCGAGCAAATAAAACGTTTCATAAGAAACATGAACACAAACATGCTTTGTGCAACATGAACTGCCCCTCTCTTCCTAGACTCACTTGCCACGTCATAGTAGCCACGTGGTAAGTATGCCTTATGGTTATGACGAGGGCTTGAACCCCTCCCATAACCCAAACATACACACCGAAGTTTTAATGCCATTTTGCCAATTTGCTCTTCACGATAAGGATTTTTATGTTTGATAAAAACGAAACGCCACGATTCTTTTCAATAGGACGCCGTCGCGCTCTGTGTCAGTCCTAAGGAAATGCGCACTTTACTGGTACTAGGTTCGTTTTTCCTCCTTTTCTTCTTAGATTTCATCTATCAAGTCCGTTCAAAACACAATTTTAGCCGCCCTTGTGGCTGTCGGATTCTCACAAGATCTGAGTTGTGTCGATGCCAAATTTCAAGCATGTCAGTACAACATGGCCCAAAGTCTTGGCATGAATGACACTGTCTCGTCTCAACTTTTCAAAGACTACACCATCATGTACAACTACTTCCTGTACATGTTCGGAAGAAATCCGGGAAGCACCGCTGATATGGTTACTGTTTGCAAGTGAGAATTCAGTCCAAATTTGAAAACTAATGGTTAAAGTGGGAATGTTACAGTAGCTTGGAAACCTTCAATCTTTGCATGCACGGAAACCGCGGATGTCTCGACATCTTCAACTTGATCAAGAAAACTGACATCAACAATGTGAGTGAATAAGTAGGGCAGCAGAGTTGTTTTTGAAGTTTCTCGAAAGTTTCCATGTACATTGGAACGGATTACATGCAAAAATTACAGGCTTACGCAGTCGAGGCCACCTACAGACAATACTCGTCCTTCAACTGCGGACCGGGAATCAACAGTACGTTTTGAGATTGTAGCTTAATGTTAGAGTGAATTTGAAAATTTGAAATTCCAGCCTTGGAACACGAAGGACTCTCGTGCCCACAGAGAGTTCTTAACACGAGCTTCAATGTGTTCACTGGATGTGTCAAGACCTACATTACCAATGTTGCCAATGATGCTACTAATGGATGCAAGTGAGTGCCATATACATGAAACCCAACCCAATCAATTGAAAGTGTTCATTAGAGTTTCAAAATTTTAGGTACGGTCAAGACCTTATGAACTGCTGGTCGGCCCCATTCCAGACTGCCCCGTGCCGCAGAGAAGATGGAGTTGCCACTTGGTGGGCTTGTGAACAGAATCGAGTTTTTGCCACGACCACTTTCCCAAGTTGCCCACTCTCATGCGATGGTTAGATTAGAATTATCTGCCCTATCACCCCACGTTATCAGTATCCTTTTAGAAAAGTTCGGACCATTCTTCGGAGCTAGCGCTAACTGGTTAGACACTCACCACAAAGTGGTCGACGGTGAGCATTGGTTCAAGATGCCAGAACTTGTTGAGAAACGCGATGGAAAGTTGGTTACAGTCGAGGGAGCTTGGCTGAAGAATTGAAGAGAATAATGTCTTTGTTTGATACACTTGTGCAATTTCGTTTAATGAATACGTTATTTTAAAGAAAAAATTCACTGTGAGATGTTAATAAGTGTTTCCGAACGTTCGAATCATCAAAGAATCATATTTTAATCGCCGTTCCTTGTTTTTGAACAGCCGCCGTCAATCGGAAACGGCGCGCTAAACACAGCGCTGCGGAGTGTCGTTCTAATTATTAAAGGCGCAAGCGGTTTTCTATTGCACCGCGTCTCGAGGGGAAGAGCCGCACCGTCGAAGTTTTTTACTGGCCATTTTTCAGTTTTTTTCCAGCAAAATTGCAACATTTCCGAAAAGCTTTCCAAAACGTGTCGTTCACACGTCAATCGATTTTTTGCATTGATCGTTGCGTCATTTATTGCCTCTCGTCAACTTATCACCCAATCACCCGATAATTGTCGCTTATTTCAGGTAATATGTCGCTCTCTAGAACGACCCAACTGCCTTTCGCCAAGCGGCAATTCTTCCAAGTCTTGGCCAGAGGATACAGCAGTACTCAAGGTAAGTTTTTACTTTAAAATTCTGCTATTAACTCGGAAAATCGCACAGATGCCGATCTTGTCGTCATCGGAGGAGGTCCAGGAGGATATGTCGCTGCCATCAAGGCTGCTCAGCTGGGAATGAAGACTGTCTGCGTCGAGAAGAACGTTACTCTCGGAGGAACATGCCTCAACGTTGGATGCATCCCATCGAAGGCTCTTCTCAATAACTCCCACTACTTGCACATGGCGCAGCACGATTTCGCCAGCAGAGGAATCGATTGCACTGCTTCTCTCAACTTGCCAAAGATGATGGAGGCTAAGGCCAGCTCCGTCAAGCAGTTGACCGGAGGAATCAAGCAACTATTCAAGGCCAACAAAGTCGGACATGTCGAAGGATTCGCCAGCATTGTTGGACCAAACACCGTCTGTTTTTCTCTAAAACAACGCATTTTTATTGATTTTTTTAGGTTCAAGCCAAAAAGAATGACGGTTCAGTCGAGACCATCAACGCCAGAAACATCCTGATTGCTTCTGGATCCGAAGTTACTCCATTCCCAGGAATCACCATTGATGAGCAGTCGATCGTCTCTTCCACTGGAGCTCTCTCCCTTGCTCAGGTCCCCAAGAAGATGGTTGTCATCGGTGCCGGAGTCATCGGACTTGAATTGGTAAGAGTTTCACTTTTTGAGCTTGTTTTGATGCAGTTTTTGTAGGGATCTGTCTGGCAGCGCCTCGGAGCCGAAGTTACCGCTGTCGAATTCCTCGGACACGTCGGAGGAATGGGAATTGACGGAGAGGTCTCCAAGACCTTCCAGAGAACTCTCACCAAGCAAGGATTCAAGTTCCTGCTCAATACCAAGGTGTTGGGAGCTACCAAGAACGGATCTAACATCTCTGTCGAGGTTGAAGGCGCTAAAGACGGAAAGAAGCAGACAGTAAGTTGAATTTTTGATTTCTTCGTTCTCAATTTTTTGATCGTGATTCTTTGCAGCTGGAATGCGACACTCTTCTCGTTTCTGTCGGACGTCGCCCATACACCGAGGGACTCGGACTATCCAACGTCCAAATTGACTTGGACAACCGCGGAAGAATTCCAGTCAACGAACGATTCCAGACCAAGGTTCCATCGATCTTCGCTATCGGAGACGTCATTGAGGGACCAATGCTCGCTCACAAGGCTGAAGATGAGGGTATCCTCGCCGTTGAAGGAATCGCTGGAGGACCAGTCCATATTGACTACAACTGCATTCCATCGGTTGTCTACACTCACCCAGAAGTCGCCTGGGTTGGAAAGGCCGAGGAGCAGCTTAAGACCGAAGGTGTCGCCTACAAGGTCGGAAAGTTCCCATTTGTTGCCAACTCTCGTGCCAAGACCAACAACGATCAAGAAGGTTTCGTCAAAGTTTTGGCTGACAAGCAGACCGACAGAATGCTTGGAGTTCACATCATCGGACCAGTAAGTAACTTCTCGAACTCAATTTTAAACATCTTCGCGTTTAGAATGCCGGTGAGATGATCGCTGAGGCTACCTTGGCTATGGAGTACGGAGCATCCGCTGAAGACGTCGCACGAGTATGTCATCCACATCCGGTAAGTATTTATTATTGACAAAATTATCAATCTTCGTCGGTAGACGGTCAGAATTTGACCCCATCAGACTGTTGATAAGGTTAGCGTCTCAAACATCACACTCTTGGCATTCGAATAATCGAATACCAAACTGATTGATAGTAACAAAAAATGAAGACATGATGTGATTAACAGATGCGTGATTGATGATGTGTTTCCTTTTTTCAGACCTTGTCCGAGGCCTTCAGAGAAGCCAACTTGGCCGCTTACTGCGGAAAAGCCATCAACTCCATCTAAATCTTTCTCAACTCACCTTCCATTCATCCTCTTCTCCTTGTCGTATAATTTAAGATACCACGTCCCCGTTCTCGTTTCGATCAGCTTAGTCTAAATGAATGCCTAGATTCCTTGACTTTTCATCCGATGTATTTGTAGGTAATGAATCGAATTTTAGTATCCTTTCTCCTCCATCCCCCATTATTCTATTCTCCCTAATTCAGTCTTCGTTTTTTCGTTGTCGTAAAGAAAAAATAACTGAAACATTCGGTCGGTGACGACTGACGACCCGGTTTTGTTCTCGATTGTCTGAGAATCTCACCACAACCCACTCTCTTTTCAGATCAACTTGTCCCGTTGACCTTCTACGTCAACGCCAATTCATTTCGTTTCGCTGTGTTTCTGAAACGACGTTGATTTGATTTGGTGCGCGTACTTCTTATGTTCTTCTTTCAATTTCGATGACTTACCAGTCATCCATTCCTCCAAAAGTTCTCCACTATGAAGTGTCAGGCAGCAGACAAGAAGTTTTGAGAATGTGTTCGTCAACGATGATGATGACTGAAAAGTTTTGTTGAAAGTTGAAAACCAGACTTCTCAGACGAGAAAGGGGAAAAAGGAAAACTTTTCCCTCTTCTTCGCCTCTTCTCCCGTCATCAGTCGCTCAATTGGTCAAGGTTTTAATTCGATTCTATTTACACTCTCCTTCTTCCGTCTTCCTCACCAATTTCGATTTCTCTCCTTCCTTTTTACAATTCTGTATTAGCATTTCCCCAGTTGACGTCGAGAACTCAAGGTTACTGTACATAGTGGTCGAGGGAATGATCACGAGGCCCATTGAACACCACACCTTCGAGTTCTTCTCTGGGAAACATTTGGAATCTCTTCTACTGTTGAAATGACTAACTGATTCAAATACTAATGAAATTGAAATTGAAATGGACTTTCTGTCTAAAAATCCTAATCGATTTAATTATTTGGAAGACTACCCCCAGTCTAGAAATGTGACGTGGATTCAAATCAGAAAGGATTCAGAATTATCCCAGTGTCTCCCAACTAATAGGCATCAATTTATCACTCGACGCGCACCGCACTGGTCACTTTTCCGTTAGTTCCTTCATTTCGCAGTCTCTTTTCCCTTCTTCAGTCTTCGGTTCTCTGTTGTTCTCTGTGGAAAGACCAATCCTCCTATTTATTTATTTTTTCGAGATCCTTTTTTCCTCCCAGATCTTCAAATGTCAGTATCAGTAGCAGTTCGTCTTCTACTGTGCCTTCTAGTCAATGTAGCCGATATCAATTCCATATTTATCGACAGGTTTGGTTTTTTTTCAAATAGAGATTACTAGTACTCATACAAGTTCTAATAATTATTATCTGTTTTTCAAATGGTGACAGTTGGGCTTTGGGTGCGGAGCTTGAGTCTCGCCACGCGTGAGCGCAGTGAGTGCAGTGAGCGCACCTGTGAGCGGTTTGCGTTCGAATATAATTTCGAAATTTGCCAGTTTTCAACGATTTTTCCGATTTTTTTCATTTTTTCGGGACGCAAACCGCAAACCGCTCACAGGTGCGTTCACTGCGCTCACGCGTGGCGAGACCCAAGCTCCGCCCCCAAAGCCCAACTGTCACCATTTGAAAAACATATAATACAGTACCGGATGCGGAACCACCAAAATGTGCATGTTCCGTCCACGAGGCTGCAACCCCAACCTGGACTGCACCATCGGCGTTGCGCTGTCGATCATTGGTCCGAACCAAATGAAAGTTCAGATGGTCGCAGCGGTGAGTATATGATAGCAAGGTGTCGGCTTATCTTCCTGCAATGATGAATTCGCGACCTTGATTGCTTTGTTTTTTCTTTTCCCATCTTGCAGACCATTGTCCCGCCCGTACAACAACAATATGTCGCCGTCGCGTTTTCACACGATACTTCCATGGTAGGTCGGGGTCTGAAACAGGGCACTGATTGACTTTGAACTGTTGAACGCTCTCCAAAGAACGGTATCAGTGTCAGTATCAGTTCAACTGATTACGGTCACCAAGGTCAAAGTGACTGTTGTGTATTGAAATAGTTAATTGAATTGAACTGTTGAACTTCATCATTACAGGGAAATGATTCAGTCAGCGAATGCGTGATCAGTAACATGGGAGAGTTTGTGGGATACGAACCGGAGGTGTACCTGTCTTACAACAAAGGTCAGACCACGAAAAGATCAAGACGAAAAGATCCGATTCTTCCAGGTAAATCAAACGATCGAGTCTTCCTGAACGATGATGAACACGCCGAGCTGTTCACTAATCTGGCTGGAGAAGTTGTGGATAGTCGACTCGTCTGCGAGTACACCCAGCAGATCATGCCACAGATTGACAATAAGAACGGGCTCGTTTGGAATCTCAACTCACCATTCTACCTGATGGCTGCAACTGGATCAGCTCAACCTGACGAAGTGAATGCCCATGAACTAAACCGGGATTCTCACTCTTTCCCTATCACGTCTTCTGAAACCTTCAATCCAATCACTTTTGGAAACAACGTGAGTCTGAATAATTTAAGAGTCTACGTTCTATTGGAACTTTACAGTTTGAGCACCCTACTGGTCTTGCTCCTAAAATCAACACCAACAGAATCGAAAAGCGTCCTCTCCGCCCCACGGAAGCACCAAAAACGTCTGCATCTCTTCTACCTCTCCTGTCCATTTCCCTCGCCTCCCTGATTGCACTTTTTATCTAATTAGCAAGCTGAGCAGGAATTCAACGAACTTTCGAGGTCATTGTATACGTTTCAAAACCTTTATTTTACGGGTTTCAGGGTTATAAATAAAAACGTTTGAAATTAATTAAATAGTGTGCTTCCAAAATGCAAATCAAATCATACCATGGCAACTGACGACATTGTGACATTTAGAGGGGGGTGAGCAAGAAATTTTAATATGTAAACGAGCTTAACATTGGACGATGATTAGATCTCCGATACCTCTTCCGCAATTTCGTTCTGTTCCACGTCATTGTTGTTGTTTTCTTCTACTTCCAACATTTTTCGTGTTTGTTTCTCTTCCATCAGCTTAAAATGAACTCGGCAGTAGAGCTCTCTGGTTTTCGAGCAGCGGTGGGCTTTTTCTACTCTAGAAAATGTTTTCTGTTAGAATTCAATTTAAAATATGTTCACCTCAACGCTTGTTTGCAATCCACGCATCTGAAGCAGTTTACGTGGTACAGAAGACCGAAGCACTGGAACTGCTCTGCACGGTATACATTCTTGGTGCAAAGATCACACTTGTCCGGTGGTGGAAGTGAGAATCTCTGAAATGTTGAAGTTAAGACACACAGGTTAGAGGAAATGGCACTGCAGAACCAGAATGTTAGGGTGAGTTAGAGAATGTTAGTGAATTCAAGAAAAGTTAGTGAGCAAGAGAAGTAAAAGTAGAGCACTTAGCAAAAAAATTGGAGATTAGATTCCGTCACAGCAAATTTTGTTTTTTATTGTCCTAATTTGAAAATTCCCATTTTTCCAAGAATTTTATTCAACTCGGGAAAAATTGCACAGAAACAAGTCACGGATCGACTAGAAGGCAATAAATACGTATGTAGGATGAAGGGGAAGAGGGAAGAGAAAAAGGTGCGAACTGGTATCATTAATGCTGAAAGAGAATAGAGTAGACACCACTACCACCACCGACGAACGAGGAACCGTAACCCTCAGAAACAACATCATACCGCTCCGGCTTTCTTGTCAGGCATCTTGCCCTTCTCGGCTTTCTTGGCCTCCTTCTGCTGAATCTTCTCCCATTTGGCAGCCATTTTCGACGCATGGTCCGCTTTAATGGCCACTTCCTCGTCTCTAGCTTCACTTCCTTGAACTGCAGCCGCTTCCGCCAATCGCTCTTCTTCCAATCTCTTCTGAGCTTCCTCTCTTTCTCCTAAACATAATTGGTTTAAGCGTATGCAAATTCAATTTCAATTTATGAAATCTTACTCTTCAAAGCCTCGAACTCTTCCTCCATCTGAACCCTCTTCGCCTCAACAACAGCGGCATCGGCATCAGCTTCTCCGCTTCTCTCGAACTTGGCTTTGAAGTCCTTGGCAGCAGTCTTCAGAGCCTCAAGTTCTGCTCTGTGCTCCGTATTCGACTTGGTTGTCTGAGCTCCCTCTCCGATGCTCTTGAACTTGTTCATTAAGTTCTTCACATCGAAAGCGTCCTCGTCTTCTTCCGGACCATCGTCTTCCACGACTCTCCTGTTTATCACTTCTGCCACTGGCTTGTCATCCTTCTTATCCCACTTGCTCGGCTCAGCAGCCTTCTTCTGTTGTGGAAGCACTGGAGCAGCTCCAGAAGCATCGATTTGACGGAACTTTTCACGAGCTTTTCCTGCCATTTTGACTTCAACATCAAGCTGCTTATCATCATTGGCAGCAGACTTGAAAGCTTCTCCTTTGTCGAATCTGTCCTTGATAGATCCCACATCTGCGGATCCTTCCTCACCAGCTTCGGCGGCTTCTTCTTGAGCCTTCAGAGCAGCAGCTTTCCTGGCCAACTTGTATCTCTGGAACTCGGCTTCGATTTCGCGTTTCTTCAAATCAGCACGATCCTCCGCTGACATCTCAGACTCATCGACGGCTCCCTTCTCGAAAGTAGCCTTGATGTTTCCAAGTTGGACACCTTCTCCAAGATCGACAGTAGTCTTCTGAACCTCGCCACTCTCTTCTCCTTTCTCAAACCGATCCTTGAATCCTTTGAGCTGGGCGAACTTGAGCTCCTCCAGATCTTTTGCGGTTTTCTCCACTGGAGCAGCAGAATCGTATGCACTTCCAGCCATAAACGACTTTCTGGCTTCCGCGGCGGCTGAAAAGGTATATTCAGGTTTTAAATCAAAAACTGCTCAAGTTTGACCTCTTGGTTTGGGCTTAGGTTTCCAGGTAGTAGTAGAAATATACTGGGTTCTCACACAAGTGAGAAGCGCTCGAATCGCATCACTACCATCGTCCGGGACCACTTCATAAGGAAATTTAAAATAGTTTTTAAGTTGTGATTAGAAAACGGATGTACAAAATACAATACAAAAATGTGGTTCAAGACGCGGACGATGGTGTTGCGGCGATAAAACTTCTTTAATACTCACCTGAAGTGCTCAGCTCGTCCTTGTTCCAGCTGCGCTCCACTACTTTCTCGTCGTTTTCACTGCGCTCTTTGAAGCGGTCCTTCACGGAAACGCCCCCCTTAAAATTAAAATTATAAATAATAATGATAGGGCGGAAATTACCTTGAGAGCTTCGAGTTCCTTTCTCTCAGCAGCCTCCTTGGCTTCAGCAGTCTCAACGTTGCCTTCCTTCCACTTATTCTTAATATCTCCAACATTCTCAAAGTTTAGCTCTTCTTTCTTGGCCTTCTTGCTTCCTCTGACAATGTTAGGATCTCTGTCGGTACTTTCACTCTCATCCTCGCTGTTCTCCAGGGCAGCTCCGGTCACGAATCTTTCAGCGTTGGCCTTCACTTTTCCAGCTGCCAACAGATCTTTTTCAATCTGCAAAATCGCGGTCGTTAGTCTCTTCGATAACAATCTATTTATTGCCAAAAACCAACGTAGAAGTCTATAAAACCGTTTGTAAAGTATCCACCCGTGAATCATAAACCTCGTTCCATTCTACTCGCCGCATCATAAAACTAAGAAGAGAATAGAATAGAGCGCGTATACGACAGACCAAACATTACTCATTTATGTTTATAAATGAATGTGAATATAAACATTGACCTTAGTTAGACACCTATACTGTAGATTAACAAAAACTGCTCACCTGAGTCCTCTTTTCGACATTGTCGACTTCCTTGCACGACGTCTCGAAATCTCCCTTCTTATCCTTGAGCGACTTGAGTTGTGCCAACTCGTCATGGACAGCACTGGCGCCAGCTGCAACCATGATGAAGTTGTTCAGTTTAATAATGTATGTCTCTGAATCCGATTGGCCGCCGTCCGTCCGGCCGGTCTCTTCTTGTGTTGGCAGTCAATAGATCGTATAGATGATATAAGTATGATGTGGTGTGAACTGGCGAACGAACAAGTGAGGGACTGCGCGACGCCCAGCGACTACGGAATTAGGCGGGACGACGCGTCTCTTCCGACGGTGGTAGAGGGACAGAGGAGCCTATAGAGACTTAGACACACAATGGATCGCATACACTCTCGATGCATTATTATTGTTATTATAAACATTTGGGAGGATATGTGCGGTAGGTTACGCAGCGACACGGGGAAGAGCGGTTCAACAGCGGGGAAGGATGTTTGAAAGATCAACTTAGGGATAGCTAAACGACATGGGGTAGTTTAGCTAATCCAATGTCAATTGAAAAAAATAATTGAAATTTCCTCTATCCAAGACTAAAATTCAGATTGGAATATGTGCACTATACTAGCAAAACTAAGCATGCTGTTTCTAGTTCTCCTCAGTATTTACCTTGTTCCTCATTCTTCTTTCAATTTCAGTGCAAACTGTGACCCCTCCCCCCCTGTTCTGATAATTATCTTGACGCTAAATACCAAATGTCGCTTTGAATAACAATAATGAGGATTGATCACACCATTGATAGGAAACATTGCGATTCGCCCGCGGCAACCTCATGTCAGACACCTTCCGACAAAATGACCCGATTTCTGATTTCGAAATTCAGTTTCAAAACATTAATGAAATGTGAGGGGGAACAACTTCGCTTACACTTGACAACTCCTTGCAGCTGCTTCGGTTTGCTCGACACAGCGAACTCCTCCTCATCCGATGCAGCTCTCTCATCTTCTGAAAATATGAGACTTCAGTTTCCAAATTTTCAGATTTGCTGCCCCGAACAATGATAACCATATTTGTCAAAGTGCTACAATTTGGTTGCTCACACTTGAGATGAGCAAACAATCAAAGGATATTCGGTCCTCTGCCTGTGGGACGGGGTGGTCAAGTCAGACAGCTGGTCGTAAGCGGGCACATGTGAGATTTTTGGATTTGTTACACCTCTCACCTTCAGTATTGGCCGGGTCCATCGTCTTGGCGAGCTCCGGATGGAACACTTCCAACATGTGAACTTTACACAAAAGCTTTCCCTCGTGCGAGTTGAAGTTGGTCGGTCTGCAACAAATTATGTTACGAAATGAGACAATCGGATGACTCAAAGTTGAAACGGGGAAGCAATCTATTGGAAAAGTTCCAGAGCAAGACAGTGAACTTACGTCAGTTTCTTAGCGCACTTGCAGCACTTGAAGCACTGAATATGGTAGATATTCTTGTTGGCAACAACCTTCTCCACGGTATAGACAATCTTGTCGCAGATGACACAATTCTTCTTCTCCTCTTCCTTGACTTCTTGAAAAGCGGCCTTCATCTTGGAAAGGTCTGCACTGCGCTCGATGTCGACAATGCTCTTCTCCACAACAATATCGCTCTCGCCTTTTTCGAATCTAAAAATACAAATATAAAAAGGCAACGTATTTATTTATGTTGTCAAAGATGACGAGAGCCTTTTCTTTCTCTTCTCACCTTTCCTTTGCGGACGCCAGAGTTTCCTTCCCGAGACCTCCAATCTGTTCCTTTTGCAAACGCTTCAGCTTTTGCTCAAGATCTTCCTCCATTGTTGCGTCAATGTTCTCGAATTTTGTCTTGAACTTGGAGTACTTTTCTTTTCCGATTTCGGTGAGTTTCTGACGTTCTTCAAGTCTAGCGATTCTGGATTCTTCGTCTTCATTCTCAATATTGTGAACAGATCCGGCTTCAAAATCCTGAAGGACCCCCTAATTTGGAATTATGAGGGAAACACCCACTTGTTTCATTTTCTTCAACTCAGTCCCCTGCTTCAAAGCAGCCAACTCCTCTTCTCTCGCTTCATCTTTTACCGGGCCTTTGTTTTCGAAAAGAGCTGATTTCTGAAAACGACCATGTCAAAACATCATTCTGGGCTGATAAATAGATGATGATGATAGGTTAGTGTAAACAGAAGTAATTGGTGGGAAGGGAAGGATTGGGAGGGTGTCCGTGGCTAATTGTAAGCATGAATGCCATTTAATTCCAGGTAATTATGGAATGAAGCCGTGCTATTGGGAAAAGTGTGAAGTAAAGTTTTTGAGAGAAGTGGAAAGATATAGAAATTTGAATTAAATTTCGAGCGTTTAAACGAACCGTCTGATCGCTGAGTGCTTCCCGCTAAAATATAATTAGAATTAGATTTCTGCATATTCTTAATTCTTAATTCTCATTCCGTACAAAAGTGCATTTTGGGTACGTCTAAACATCTGTTACCGTCGGTCACTTGAGTGCCCTCCGCCAGATTTTTTTTTGGTTTTCACTGTGAAAAGACTCACCAATTGCTTTAGATCACCACTCCTTCCTTCGATTTTGATAGGCTTTCTTGGGGCATCATCTTCGGATTCAGAAGACGACAGCGCATACGGATCCTCTTCCTCTGCCATGTTCTGTGTCAGATTACTTGGATCTGAAATTTCAAGATGCAATTTAGTAGACGGGGGATGGAAGAGTGTCGAAATGGAATGACGATGAGCGGGGGATGAGTGAGCCAGAGGTGATAAAGAACAGCTGTCAGTGCCATCGTCCATCAGGAGAAGAGGAAAACAGATTGGGAAATACATAGAGAATTCAAAGATTGTTGCGAAACTGAAAGATCAAGACAAAACAGTTGGAAATTGAGTCAGCTGAAGAGCCCGAAAAGTAGGTATGATGTGGGCGATATAAGTGAGGGCAAGAGGGGAAGGATGAGAAGAGGCGAGTATATTCTGCCAAAGACTGGTTCGATTCCCCCGGAGCTCACCCTCGAAAGTGCTCTACGATCAGCGAGACGCAGAACAGCGACTTCGGCTCCGAGATCGGCGCAGCCAGCAGCACCGGGAGGCTTTACACACTGCGTTTCGGTGTCTCCCTTTCCCCCTCTCTCGATCCTCTGCCCCACTATCTTTCTTCTCGAACACATTTCCTTTGGCTTCTCTTCTCCCGTCGGGATAGATCCACCCCCGAGCGGGAGGCGAATGAAGGAGTCCACACACGGCCGGCAAACATCAATTATTCCACACAGAGAAAGACGTTTCGCTCTTTTAAACTTGTGTGGCAAGCCATACGGCCTCTGGGTTGAACGAGATTCTACTCGAGCCAGCGAGGATATTTGAACAGTCAACAAATCAGTTTTTACACTTTTAAACTGACTGAACACCGCAAGTCGAGTCATCTTCAGGTCTGGGCCGCCGGATAATCGAAAAAGAGAAAGAAAAGTTGAATCAATCAAAGGGGGAGGCGCAGGCGGGAACGGATCGAACGTTCGCGGTGTAATCCATCACGGCTATTTTTTTCTTGAGGAGTGATATGATGAATGCTCCCGTCAAGAGATCCATTATTGATTGCGAAGATTCTCAGAAGTCAAAAAAGTTATGGTTTTATTGGACTTGGAATAAAAATTTTGAAGTTTTTTTTGAAGAAAAATTCATAAAGACCACATACACGAAAAAGGGAAGTTCTTGGGGTGCAAAAAGAAAATAATTGTCTGCCGTGTCTCCATCATCTTGTCGCCAAGTTCTCCATAGTCCTCCTCTTCAAATCCTCTTTGAAGTCCACCTCACACATCTCCACCCTCGCTTCCAAATCACAAATTTTCCTATAAAACGACACGACTTCGCCGTCGCAACAGAGCGGAAAACACCTACGTTCCGTTGAGATACTTGACGGCGTCATAAGCATGAACAGTCCGTTTGAAGGTGATGAACGCGAATCCGGGCGGCCTCTTGGCTATCCAGATGTTTTTGATTGGTCCCATTACGGAGAACACGTCGTAGAGCTGAGGAACAGTTGATGTCAAAAACAAACGCGACGAGTTTGAATAAAATAACTCACTTCTCTTTCAGTTGCATCGAATGGTAGATTTCCAACGTAAACTTGAGTTTTCTCTGAATTTCTCCGACGCTTCCTGTTAGGTCTTGACTCTAAACTATGACTTCTAGACATTTTTCCTATAAGGAACATGAACATTGCATGTATGTATGAATTGATCGTTATTCGACAGTTGTTCAAACATATATTCATTGAGGAAAGATATGTGTTGACAAAAAGTAAACAGACTCAATTGACTCGATGGGCTAAATTGGGATAAATAGAATTGTAGGTTGGTGGAGTTTCCCCATGAGATGGTGGAGCGGATGGTCGGGGAGTTGGGGCGACGGATGGCGACTGATAAGAGATTGTCAATTACTTTATACAAAAAATTGAAAGCTTACTTCGAAACCGTTCACTTGAGCTTGTTGGCCATGATTCTGATAAACATTGTTTGGGTAGAATTGGATTGGAAGTGTCAACTGGGAAGAGATTCCTCCGGAGGGACCGGGAGCTGAGATAAGTGTAGACTGTCTTCGGAATGCACGTTGAGTGTTCCCAGGTTGATGATTCAGCGGAGTGTGACTGATAAGCATTGTTGACCTGGTCAAGTAGACAGGATCACCGGAAACACCAGCACCCATTGCTTCTGGAACTATGATGAAATGAAATACTCAGTTGTCAGATCAGCTGTGTTTTCTGACAACCATGAAAAGGAGAAATGGTTGCTAAGACACTGGGCGACACATTCGTGTCAACATAGCTTTTTCCTATGTTTTTTCTCATGTAGAAAGGCCAAAATAAAACGCACCTGGTATTATGTTCAGTGTCCAATTCCGCTTAATTCATCAGCTGCCAAACTTTTATTATATGTCTATGGGAAAGGAGCTTTGAGAGAGACAAATGGCATGTGATTTGTGGATAGCTGAAAGAGAAGGCAGGCAAGTTTTGAAAGGCTTCCGTTGTCGAAAATTGCTTTGGTTTCCATCGAGTTTCCATGGAGATGTTTGGTAGCGCAGTAAAAGGTCGAGCAGGCATCTGCGATCGTTGAAGTGTGGAAGTAGGCATGACGTCTACGCAGAAGTGCATTTTTGGAGGGAGGGAGGGGGAGGGACTCAAACCAAACTTTGTCGAGGTGCATTCCATCCCATTCTTTTGACGCCCAGTATGACAAAGAAAAATATTTGGGAGAATCGTATAGTAGGAAACAGAAAGAAAACTCAATCAGTTTCTAAAGCAACGTCCCCCTTATCAGTGTGTACTGACCCCCTCAATCTTTTATTGTATATAAACTGAAACATCGGGCGGTGTCCCGTGTGTTTGTCGTCTTTCATTCCTTTTTTTCTTACTTTTTTGTTACTGAGTTTGTGCTGTTTGATTAAGTAATG
Source organism: Caenorhabditis sp. 39 LS-2015 (assembly GCA_900536345.3). Classification (NCBI taxonomy): domain Eukaryota; kingdom Metazoa; phylum Nematoda; class Chromadorea; order Rhabditida; family Rhabditidae; genus Caenorhabditis; species Caenorhabditis waitukubuli. The sequence continues at coordinate 25,303 of LR580264.1, read as the reverse complement.
AAATGATAACTTGAGAATGACGTGGTGTTAGCCAGCACCTTCAATACTGTACAAACTGGGATGACGATTTCTTCCCCCTTTAGCTACAGTAATCCAAACCACCTGAGCTACTATTTATTTCTTAATGCGGATCAGATTCGGCGGGAGTATTTAATTGTTTGATCTCACGTAGCTTAACTCTAAATCCCACAGTTGCATGACGTGGTCTTGAATCTCAAGACGATCGGAAGTGCGGATTGGAAGATTTCTGTCGGGAGTCAGTCGTGGATCCAAACAATCATGATGATCGGAGTAATTGCAATTGGTGCGCGAGGTGTGTTGCTCGGCGCACTCTCTTTTCGTATCGAATTGCTTATCTGCTTCGCACACAACCACACTCACTCAGAGCCCAGCACACTCTGCTCACAAAAGCGACAAACCATCTCTTCTCTCTTTCTCTCACCTTTTCATTCATTCATTCATCAAATCAACAAACAGAAGCAAGTGTGAGAACCCAAGAAGAACCATCGGCCACTCTCACTTGTCTAATTCTCTTTCTGCCAATCCGATCCTTTTCATTCTTTTCGACTGTTTTCCACAAGTCTTCCTCACCTTTCCTCCCATTCCTTCCTGTTCTGTTTCATTGCTCTCATCGTTCTATTTTTGTGCCAATTCCATTCACCCACTCATTATCGTGCTGCAGCCAGATGTTTCCATTCCTGCTGGTATCTGCAACACTCTTCATTATCTCAACATCTTCTCTGAAATGTTACGAAGGTAACTCGTATCTATTCTGATTCCACTTTCATTATTTAATTCAGGATCTCGAGGGATGGTCAATGGAGAAGACTCTTCCAACTTTGTGGAGAATCTATGTGATGACAACATGACGTACTGCTTCGAATCATACAACTACAACCTAACAGAAGTGACAGCTAGTTGTCAAAGCATGGGAACAGACCAGAAGCTGTTAGATGTGTGCAAGGTATTATGCCACCCTTGATTTATTTATGTTGAAACAAATATTGGATTCCTATGATTTCAGATGGACGGAAAATGCAGGGAAAGAACTGACATTGACGTCACCGTATGCTGCTGTACTTCTGACCTTTGTAATCTACAAGATGATCTGAAGCCGACTCCGGAAGTCCCCGTTGATATTACGGACACCAGCAATTCCACTTTCATTCCCTCGACCGACCGGTTTGTGGAGCTGAACGAGACGATGGGCTTGGAGTTAGAGCTCAATGAAACGATGGGCTTATAGGACTTCTTCCCTTTCCTAATATTTTGTTGTAATTCAGTATGAGTTGGTGTTCTATTCGGGTTCAAGTTCAGATTAAGTCTACTTTGTTTTGACTTTATTTGATTTGACCAATTGGTTTAATTTCGGGTAATTAAATGAATGAGTATATTCTTTTTGTTGCGAATGACACATCAAAATGGTCTTCTGATGACGAGTTTCTTCTGAATGTCCAGCAGGTTTCCGATTACGTCATATAAAGTGTGATACGCCTCAACAACATCATCTGTGAGTTTGTCCCCAAAACTTCTACGTAGAACGTCATCAACTCCTTCTAGCATGTTCTGAATCAAGAATCTATCTAATGACTTCCTAAGACCAGTTGCTACCGTAATATGATATTTGTTAATGTTCCACTTGACATGACTACGAGCGATTCTAGCCATGAAATACGTCAGTTTCTCTTCGTCGTCCATTACTTCAACGATTTCCTGGAAATAATATTTTGAGTGATTCGTCGTTACTCTTCGCCTTTCTCCCGCAGTGAACCGGAAATTCGAATCCGCTGATAAAAGCTCACTCGCCTTAAGACCACTCATGTAAACAGAGCAGTGGTTGGCCAACTCATTGGAAGCCAGGAGCGCGCTGTCCTGCAGAGTTCGGAACTGTGGCCAGATGTTTTTGTAATGTGGGAATTCGGAGAAATATCTGGCGAATAGGACAAGTCCGTTGCGTCTGTACTCTTTGAAAATGACGGGAAATGTCTCTTTGAAAATTTCCTTCTGTTTCTCGGTTATGCGATCCATTTCCTGACGCATCTTATTCTTTGCATCTGGATTGTTTAAATCTGAAACTGAACATGCAAATGATATTCAAGATATGATCTTTGAAGAAGAAGGTTGCTCACCGAAAACTGGAGATTGGACTGGTGGAGACTGAGTTCCTGCGGCTTCATTAGGTTTTGAAAATGCTGAAAACAAACAGTCATTTCAGAAGGATGCATTTAACCTTACGACAAGTCGACGGCATCGTGATGAAGAAAAGCAAGCGTATGACTTTTTGACGATGCTTTTCCACCAATTTATATAAGATGAAGAGTGCCGGAAATACAACCGACGACGGAACTAATGTGATGATTTGATAACACGTGAGACGACGTAAGGCTCTCTTCTCTTCTAGAAGAAAACGTAGGAGCTGAGCACAAAATCAAACACCTGACCACCTCGAACATTCAAGAATACGGAAGTTTGATGCTTGAAATTAAAAATTCTTTATTATTAATCAGTACAGTAATTAGGATTCCCATCAAACAGATGTTGTCCATGGAGTGTAGCTACCCTCTTCTGGAAGGGGTGGAATGTGCGAAGTCACAAAGTCTTCACACGCCATGCGAATGCGTTCTGGAGTTGATGGAGAGTGGAACACGAAGTAGTCCTGTAGGAGACTCTATTCAAAACTATTCCAAATTATCAATCAACTTACCGAATTTTCATTCTGGATTCTGTACGCTCTCACAGCTTCACGGATAGCAAAGAATGCGCAGCTTCCAAGGAACAGTGGTGGCTCTCCGATAGCTTTGGAAGAGAAGATTCCCATTTTGTTGCTGCTGTTGCCCAAAAGAGCAACATTGAAGTGTCTTGGAGCATCGTCAGCAGAAGGAATCTTATAGGTTCCTGGGCCACGTGTTAATCTGATTCCATCTGGTCGAATTTTAATTTCCTCCATTGTAAATAAGCCGTATCCTTGGATGAACGCTCCTTCGATTTGTCCAATATCAATAGCCGGGTTTAGTGACTCTCCAACATCCATGACAATATCTGTTCGGAGCAAGTGATGATCTCCCGTCAGGCAATCCACCTCAACTTCACAGCATGCGGTACCGTACACAGAGTATCCGAACAGCTCAGCTCCTTTTCCATTGAAGAAATCTACTGGTTCATGATGAATTCTGAAATAGAGTTCATAAAGTTCAGTAGAAGGAGTCCGGAACTCACATTCCAAATCCGGAAGCTGCCAGAGAAACTCTCTCAACATAAGCTGCACGAACCCAATCATCCCATTTTCCATCTGGGTTTGCTTTTTTAAATGGAACAAGTCTCTCCATGATTTGGCGACAAGCATCTTGAACCGCAAGCCCATTCATGTCACTTCCCACTGAAGCGGCCGTGGCAGAAGCATTTGGGACTTTGTCGGTAGAGGTATCATGGATGTGGACTTTCTCAATTGGAATTTCAAGACAACGAGCAGCAATTTGCAATATTTTGGTGTGCAAGCCTTGTCCCATCTCCATTCCACCGTGGGACACTAAAACACTTCCATCTGTGTAGACCAGTACCAAAGCTCCAGCCTGGTTCAGCTGCTTGAGTCCAAATCCGATTCCGAATCTTGTAGGCGTTAAGTAAATTCCACGTTTCCGGAACTTGTTACTTCTGAAATTTTTCAAGTTTTTATAGTTGATTTTAATGTCTACAACTCACTCGTTGAACTTCTTCACGGCTGCCAATCGGTTTTCATAATCACTGCTTGCTTTGCACTCTTCCCATGTTCTCGTTACATTGCACTGATTCAAGTGCATTCCAAATGGAGTGCACTCTCCTTCTTGGTAGAAGTTTATCTCTCTAACCTTGTCGTGGTCAAATCCAAACTTCTCTGCTACATGCTTTACCATAGTCTCCGTACCAAACATTCCCTGTGGTCCGCCGAATCCTCGGAAAGCGGTATTAGATGCCAGGTTGGTCTTGCACATCATTCCTGTGATATCAGCATTCTTAAACTTATAGACGTTATCAGCATGCACCATGGCTCTTTCTGCAAGTTAATTCATTACTTGGATTGAGAACAGAGACCTACGCATGACTCCCATTGACAAATCCATCGTATGTCCAGCATTCGAGAGAGCTGTGAAGTCCAAGTCTATAAACTTTCCTTGCTCATCCACGGCGAGTTTGTACTGAAGTGTGAAAGGATGTCTTGTACCAGTGATTGCCATATCATCAAATCTCTCAAACTTGATCTTGACGGGTTGTTGGAACTTCCTGGCAGCAAGAGAGGCAGGAACAGCGAGAATGCATCCAGTGGATTCCTTTCCTCCAAATCCTCCACCGATTCTTTTCACTTTTGTGGCGATCTTATGCTGGGCAATCCCGACGCACTTGGCAACTTCAATTTGAACGTCATTCACACATTGGTTTGAAATTATAATCTCCAGTTCGTCTTCTTCATGGGGGATAACAAGGCATTGCTGGGTCTCCAAGTAGAAGTGCTCCTGACCGCCCATGTCAATGGATCCCTCAACCACTCTCTCGTATTTGGACCAATCATTTTTTACAACTGTTTCTCCCTCATTCAAAGAAGAATGAATGTAGAAATGTTTAAAAACAAATGACTCCGCTTCGACGGCTTGCTACAAAAAATTATGATGAGTGTTTCCTGTATAAACACCTACTTTGATTGTAACGATAGGTTTCTCGGCGGAAGTGTCAACCTTCACTAGGGACGCCGCCTTTCGGGCGATTTCATGATCTGTCGCGACGATTGCAGCAATCGGCTGTCCGTGGAATGTAATTTTGTCCTTCACAAACACCGGCGTGTCACTGTGATGACCCATTTGTGCACCAGTGTACACATCGGACGCATCAAGGTAGCCGACTACTCCATCAACTTCCAAAGCGGCAGAATAGTCCACAGAGTTCAATGTTCCATGAGCGATTGGCGCCAAAACGTATGCCATATGAAGGCAGTCGGCGACATTGATGTCATCGCAGTAGACGGCTTCTCCGGTGGTATGCTTGTCTCCGGAAACATGCTTCAACGGCCTACCCAGTGGATCATCGGACCTTTGCTTCTCGTTAACTTCTTGATACAACTGGGTCGCGTATAAGTTCTTTGGTACATCCTGTCCAATTTTCAATTCATGATCAATGTCTTGAATCTCAGTAAGGTTAAGTTTCTTAGAAACCTCTAGGAAGAATTTGAAGAAAAATGAGAGAGCCAAAGACAAACGGTACTGAGACATTCCTCCTGGAACTCCAGCCGGAAGCTTCATCTCTTCGCTCAGAAGTCCCAAAGCTTTGTCTAGGAATGATTGAGTCCACTTCTCACCAACAAGCTTCTCCATAGTATTCAATGCTAATTTGGTAGTAGGAGCCATTCCTCCAAACGATATTCTGATTCTCTCCACGATAAGAGTCTCTGGGTTCACATTGACTAAGAATGCTCCTGTTACAATAGCAATATCATCTTCTCTTCGCTGCGCTTGCTTATAAGCGGCGAAATGTTCATTCTCTTCGGTGAGAGGTACCACGACAGCCTTGATGATTTCATCTGGCTGTATTACTGTTTTTCTGTATCCCAGGAAAAACTTCTCATCAATCGGGACACGTTTCTCTCCGCGAGCATCAGAATCCAGAACCACAAGGGCATTGGCAGCCATCCAGATTGGATTGAGATCGGAAATTGGGGAAGCGGTAGCAATGTTTCCGGCAACAGACTGAAGTTGATTACTGCTGAATGTACATATGGGACGATCAACTTACAGCCACATTTCTCACGTGGATTCCAGCAAACCAATGAAGCATCTCGTGAACGTGTTTCAGAACTCCCACGCGTTTCTCAGGAAGGTTCTTCATGAGTTCCACAGAAAAAGCGTCCACGTCAGTCAGAGACATTCCAGTTCCCATGTAGACACCGTTGTCTTCCAACTTTCTGACATGGAGCTCTTTAACTTGTCTCGGATTGATAACTGCTGGGAGATCAATGAAACGGAATTTCAACTCAATCGCAAGCTCAGAATTTCCAGAAATCAGACGAGCATGGGGAAGTTCACGCTTGAGGGAGAGAAGATCACTGAAGTAAATATTGATACAAATTAATTGAAATCGTAGTAATGAACACACTCATAGCTCACAGGTTGATACCACTTGGTATGATGATGGTCATAGGCAAACGACATGGAATCGTAGCCGTGGAGTTTCAATTCGGGTGGGAAGATTAGTTCTTGAGTTGGATCGTATGGTTTGCAGTCTGACATATCACTGAGTTGGATCTTCTGGAACAATCATTTACTATTATTTATTTCAATGTTTTTTTTTGAAATCCCACCCGTTTTCTTTCTCCTCCAGTGTAGCCAGGGGTGACGCCTTCAGAACCACCACATCCATTTTCTTTTTTCAACTTGCAACAGTTTTCTCCCATGCCGCATCCATTTTCTTCGGATACCTAAATCAACTGAACATCAAAAAATAGTTCTGTAATCAATACTAACTTTCAAAGTTCCATGTTCATCAACTGCGAAACTGTAGAATGCTTCAAGAATTGGTCGATAGCCAGTGCACCGGCACAAGTTTCCTTGTAATCCCAAGTTGATGTCAGATACAGTAGGATTCGGATTGTTCCGCAACAAAGCATACATTGCCATAACAAATCCTGGAGTGCAGAATCCACATTGTGAACCGTGAGCTCTGAGATTCAGAAGGATCACTACAAAAAACAATGTCAAAAACTTACTTTGCAAGTCTCTCCTGGACAGGATGGAGCCGATTCTTTGCCACACTTCCAATGCCTTCAACAGTTGTGACAGCTTTTCCGAAAACTCCGCAAACCGGCATCAAGCAGGAATTCGCCGAGAAGTGCTTGATTTCCCCGTTCTCGATGTGACTGATCATGATTGTGCATGCTCCACATCCACCCTCATTGCATCCGATTTTGGTACCAGTCAATTTTACTGAAACTTTTTGGTATTGGCTGACATATTTCAGACGCCTTACAGTTATCCCGAAGGTATGTGGCCAGTGTCATCTTAGGATCCACATTCTTCTCCTCGACTCTTTTACCATTCACGTAGAATACAAGGTTTTTGGCATCGTAGGTCGAAATATCGGTCACGTCTCGCATCTCTCTGCAACTATGAGTGTGTGACTGACAGTTACGACCTGGTGGAAACATTCAGTCATGCATGTCGAATTGACAGTTCATGTGACAAGAAGGGAATTGAAATTGAAAGATCATAATTACTGTTCCATGGAAAGGGTTTCAAAAATAAATGGATCTCAAGAAGTATTCTTAAAATTAATTTTGTGCGTATTTCAGTTTCAGAGGTTTTCTTCAGAGAAGAGGGGAATGAGCGAAAATCATCATTCGAGTTTCAGAGGTTGTATCATTTTGTGAAAAACTAGAGTAACGACACTGATAAGAGACTCGTGCGCCTGTGAGCCCGTATTATCGGAGCACGTTTCTCTCTAAGTCTCCCACCTCTCCATCCTATTGTCCAAGCGGTCTCTCTTATCTAATCTGAAATCTAAACGCGTGTTTCGTTTATCATTAGTCAACTATTTAGCAGGGAATCAAAAAAGAACATTCATTCGATAAAATTTATTGGCAGGTGGACTGGAGATCATCGGTTTTGAGGGGAGAGAGAGAGATGATGGTGAGAGCGAGAGTGCAAATAATTCTGAATATGCAAATACGGAAAGACTCGTAACTGGCAGAGCGGAAGCAAAGTGTTAAACTGTCGTTTCGTCCTGGTTTTTGCCGGAATCCTTCAAAAACAAGTTCAGTCTGACTTCGGCATCTTGAGCGTAGGAAATCGTTGAGTCGTGTATCTCATTTTCCAGAATCGTGGAAGACCCGACTGACCGATCAACCTGAATAGGAAATATTACCTTTTTGGACTTTAAATTAGAAGAGGCTAACCTCATCAGGCAGAACATTCAGAAGTCGTCGATTGACCAGGGAGTGCTGAGAAATACTAGTCAGAGGCCTTCTGGAGGCATCATTTTTATTGTTACTGGCACTCGACGATACTGAAACCAGAGATTCTGGTCTGTCGAAGATCTGATGCGCTGCAGATGGTCCGCCAGGAATTCCTCTGAACGACAAATTGGTGATCGACTTCTGTTTTGCCGCGAAAGTATTCAAAGCGATTTCTGGTGGAGGTGGAAGATCATCAGAGCTGAAAACCAGAATTAAGTGATAGTTTGATGGAAAATCATTCATTTGAACTCACTCGTCGTAGCACAGATTGACAGCATATGTGCCTCGCTCCTCCATCTTTGGCGGCAGCATTGCGCCGATTCGTGTCGGTGCTGGACCAGGTTTTGGAACCTCTTCCACTCTGTATGATCCTACACTTTCCTTTGACAGATCTATTCCAAACTCTCGGATACTCTTTGGTTTTGGAGGCACCGAGGGTGGAGGTGGCGGTGGAAGGAATGCAGTCTTGATGAACTTCTCCCTCTCTTCCTTCTCGATCAAGGTTCTTTCTCGAATCCTCATCAAGTTTATATCTCTGCGGTCTCCTTCTTCGTTGTATGACACCGGTCTCTTTGCGACATCATCAATCAGTGTGGCCTTTGGTGGTTTGGGTACTGGAATTGATTGTGAAGAGCCGTGTACCGGCATCATTGTCTTCTGCAGCATTTTTTGAGTGTGATCCAAGTCAGTGGTGCTCAGAGTTGAATTTGAAAGTCGATTGTTCCGGACACTTTTTGGTTCCAAGTACTCTTCTCCCGGTATTGTCTCGTATACTTCATCATACGGATGGTTGGGACGTGTTGGAGTTCTAAAAATTGTATATATTTAGATCAATCAAAATTCCATCTTCCCACATACCCTCCAAGAAAACTAGAAACGCCTATCGTAGAGTCGCAATATTCATAAGTGTTGATCACCGGTTCCGGTGTCGCCATCTCTTTTCTAGTCTGAGTTGGCGTCTTCAAGGCTGACTTCAACGGCTTGCTTGCAGAAGTTGGAACAACTGGGAAAGGAACTGCTGCAGGAGCAGTTTGAGTCGTGTCTCTGGTCTGTTGGGTATTCATTGTGATGTTCGAGCCAAAATGGGATATTTCAGTGATATTAGAGGTTGATGAGAAGAAATCCACGCCTGATTGTTGTCTAGCTGATCTTCGTGACTTCGACTTCCGGTTCTGTTTTGAGAAGTTGGGAACTGATGATGTTCTTTTGAAGTTCTGAAATCCACAGTTCAACAGAACTCTACCATACTATTTTTAGACTCACATGTTCCACATCTCCCTTACTCATCGCATTCTTCAAATAGTTCTTCTCCCACTGCCGCAGAGCCGATGAATCAACTTTGTAGACAGCTGAGAAAGATCTTTTGAAGTTTTGTCCATTGGAGGACAGTAACTCTGATCCATCGCCGTTTTCCACCAACTGAAAGAAAAATTCAATTTAGAGAATAGTTTGAAAGTTGAAAGTTTCACCTCAATGGAAACAAGTTGGGATCTGCTTTTCCCGGTGGATATGGATGCCACACAACATCCCATGAACGAGCAGAAGAAGAGCAGCAAAGTTCCGATGAAGTGAGAGAAGTAGGCCCATCCGAGAACTTGCTCATACGTCTCATTCTCCTCCTCTTCCTTTATCACTTTATTATCTTGAGTGTTACCATACAAATAGAAAATTGCGTTTCCGATGATGTTCAGAATAGCTGCTATTGTAATGATTACGTTACAAGCAATGATGAAGCTTCTGTGGCAAAAGGCGCAGACTCCCATGAGAACACCACATCCAGCAAAGATGACTCCGACACCCACGCCAACTAGAGCAGCTATTTTCCAGCCTGTCAAGAAGTAATAATTAGGAATTTGAAAATTAAGAACTTGGATACAAACCTAAAAACAAATGTTGATATGCATCGTTCTGAATGCGATTCTCGTCATGATTATGATCATAAAGATCTTCTTGGTCAATGTAGTAGTCAAACTTGTAAACACATTGGAGCTGAGGTAAAAAGAAAGCGGCGAATGGGGAACCCTGCATGTCTCTTCTGAATACATGACTTTAATGATATCAAGGATTGGAACAAACTTACTTGTAGAGTGTTTCATAGTATTCACGAGATCGGCCGTAGTCGAATGAGTAGTCTCTTTTACAATCCAGCCACAGGCCGTGATGATGTTCTGTTCGACCATTTTCCAGATTGACTTGTTGCCATGATGGGGAGATCAATGCCAGAAGGCACAGAAGGAATGCAATTAGAGAGAGAATGAAGTGGATGGAAAGCGCAGTCTTCCGACTGAATTTTCCGGGAGAGCCAGCATCGATCATTCCATTGGCTCTGAGAAGAGAGATGATCTCATTAGATAGTATCAATTCAATGGGCAAGGACAAAAATGAAAGCAAGAACGAGTTTTTTTGATTGAAAGCGGCGGGAGAGAAGAGAATCGATGGGAAAGTCAGGAATGAAAGCTACATTTGAAATGAGTGTGGAACAAAGTGAAGAGGAGACGTTTATGGGTGTTGTCTGGGTGTGTGTATGGTGTGGTGAACGTTTCAGGGTCATTCGATTGAATTCGGAAAGCAGCAGCAGCAGACGGCGGACACGAAGGGATGACGGAAAGGGGGGAAGGAGGAGGTTCACTCGCCAAAACAGGGAAAGTCGGCCATTTGCATAGGAGAGATGATGGGCGCTTCAGAAGAGACGCAGATGACGTACGGGAACAATAACGGTAGAACATAGGTCGAAACCACTTGACGTGAATTGAAAGCCTCTTCTTGGAAGAGGGCATGGTAGAGGTTATTGGGTGAGATTGGAATTAGAATAAACAAGGAAAATTTAAAATTCTGAAAACTTGGAGGAAGGAAGTCTATTAGTTGTTGGTGGCCAGAACGGGAACGGAAAATGAGGACCAATTACGGCTCGATTATGAATCATAGTCCGATTAGCAGAGAGGGTTGTAAACACCGTGAATAGAAGTGATGATTCATCGAAATCGGGAGGAATAGAAAGAGAAAAAGGAACAGGTAGGTCATCGGACGGCGACGTCGCTAGTTACGCAATTTCAATCGCGCCAATCAATCCAGCAACTCTAATGATGGTTATCTGAAGAGGAGAGAAGTAGGAAGGAGACACCGACAGGCTAGTGTGAATTATTAGTTGGAATTGGTATACCATTTGTAACTTTACAGTTTGAAATTGTAGAGTGAAAGGAAGGGATCTTATGAATAGAAGTGTAATTATAGAGGAAATAAAATTAAAATTCTACATCTAACGACACGGTGTGGATATACATTCTTCCGTATCCGATCAGAGAGGGTGCAGTCAACCGGTAAACGATCGTAAGAAAGTGATAAGGAGGTGTTAGTTGAGAAAATATTATGGTGATCAAGGCAGTCGGGTGGAAACGAAGGCCACTATCACTTTGGATTCCTTTTTGGCGGTCTGAAGAGACAGCAGAGCTAGTCAAGGTCGATCAGAGACTGAGAAGAAACTGAGAAGGATGCTTAGCGGGTGGTGGGAGGCGGAAGGGTCACAGATGACTTTTCGATTCCGACTAGTGCAGAATGAGTATAGCCGGAAGAAAGTGCGACGGCGAAATGAAGGGGAACACCGAGTGGAAGTAGGTGAATTAATGCTAAGAGTGAACGTTTGTTCGGGTGAGAATGGACTGGGTGCCTAAACTGGTGAACTGTGAACAATTTGAAACAAAGGGGATAGCAGGGGTCACGTTTGCTGTTTCAACTGAAAACTTATTTTTTCTGGAGAAAACTTTTGCTTGCAAATATGATACCAATTACGGCCGGGGTAAAAACAATTTATGTTCAAACACCCTTCGAAAACTATTAAAGAAGGTGAGGCGGAATAGCGGAGCCTCGTAGTGGGGGAGGAGGGGGGAATGAACCAAATTGGCGGACAGTAAATAATTCCCCCTCCCTTCGAAAAAGGATTTTTTTATTGTCTGTAAATGTTTCCATTTCCCGGAATTTCCGTGAGTTTTTTTTTTTACTTTTCAAGTTATAGAAAGAATCGCCAGCACCGGCGCCGCTAAGTTTTTGGTAGAAAATAAGTTTATCTCTTTCATATATCCTCTTTTCGATTTATCTCATGTTTTTTTGTGAGAGACCATGATTTCTCTGACGAAGACAAAAAAGAGTTTAGACATGCGTTGCAAAAAGAAACACGTGGCAACATGGCAATATTTTGCAAAAATTAGGTCGCGTTATTAAGTCTACTCAATGACTGGTACATTATTTTTGTCGTTTTCATTTTATTTCTTCCGTTTTCCTTGCAGTTTTCAATAAATTCAACTATCCATCCACCAGGTATTTTAATCATCCGGATCTTAAGATTTACGAACACTGTAAACCTTTGTCCATTTTTATTCAAATTTTGCCCCCAAAACCCGAAGGTGAAAGTATTTAAGCCCATGGAAAGAAACACTTTGTCTCTGTATATTTCTAGAAATCATTCACAGGATCTCGCCTGCGCATCGTCGCTTCTTCGCAGTGTTTTGTGTTCAAAACCAGTTTGGCATCGGCTTTCCCCCTGTCTCCCTGTCTCTTCCTCTCCCCTTCCATTCAGTGCTTTTCGATGTCGTTTTCTTTCCATACAAATCAATCCAAGCTTCGATGCCGTCCCTTCTTTCCATCATCATGTATCTCACCCATTCATCGCTCATCCGTTTTTTTTGTTCGGACTTGACTGGTCTGATCTGATCTTAACACAAACCTCACATGTACATACGGTTTATGGCTGGCAAGAAGAAGAGAACTGTGTTTCGTGTTCACAGGAATTCATGGTTTGTAGTCTGATTATTTAACTTGTTCCGTTTGTTTGATCATCAAATAGCTCCGCACCAAAGGCATCCGAATAGTGTTTCTAGTCTCTCCTTGGCAATCCATCCTAGGCTATATTCTGCCAATGTAGCAACGAAACACGTTATCCTCCCACTAGCCAGCTTCTCCATTCCTCCTTTTGCGAAATTCGTTGTTCTCTCTTATCATCCATTGTCATTGTTGTTTCGCTTGCGTAATTTTCCGAGATTGCAGATGCGAAAGCGTTGCTTCAAGTGTAATTTGAAAGACGTATGTCACAATCATGAAAGGTACCGGTTGGTGAGCAAGTGAGTTGGAAATTCTACAGTTTCAACTATGCTCTTTCAATTTCTAGACACAAACTTCACAAAACCCTCTGGCAAAATGACTACGTGATCAATCACTACCGACCGCCTGCCATGACCAAGAAGATGTGCGCCAAAAGTGCGTTCCACATCAACAACGAGACCATCAATATCTGGAGCCATCTTTTGGGTTTCATTTACTTTACCTATCAACAGTATTACACCAACTATGTGGTAATACCGTCAGTCGGATCTCATCCTTCTGATCATTTCGTCTTCACCCTTTCCATCTTTGGAATGCAAATGTGCATGCTCCTATCGGCTAGCTATCACACTTTTGGATGTACAAGCATTGAGATGAGACAGAAATGGTTGAAGATGGACATTTTCGGCATATCAGCTGGACTTCTGGGGATGTATCTGAATGGAATTTACACTGCGTTTTTCTGCTTCCAGGTGAGTCTTGCGATTAGCCCTTAACCTTCATTCGTCCTTACCTAACCTCTAGGAACATTTGACATCGTACATCTACATTCTACTCGGCATCTTTGTAATTACCGCTTACGTCCCAACTCGTCAAGATTTTTTTGAACGCAAAATTGTTGGTTAGTATTAATTAGAAACTGACGGTTCGGTTGGGCATAGAAGTGGAATTTCTTGTTTCCAGGTTCAAGAGTCGGCCTTCTTCACATAATCTATTGTATCATTATAACTTTCGGAATCTGCCCCACAGTTCATTGGGTCATTTTGCATGGCGGATTTGAGAATGACCATGTTTCTGTTAGTCTATCCAGTTTTTCTTGAATACAGTAGTTTTTGAATTCAGAAGTGGTTTCCAAACGTCGTCATTTTGTACTCTCTGATTGCGGCTGCTTTCATGTTCTACGTGACAATGATGCCAGAACGACTGTGGCCTGGTGAGATTTTGTAGTCTCTTCTGGTCTTATAAACCTAGAGATTCTAGGCAAGTTCGATGTAGTCGGGTGTTCTCATCAATGGTGGCACATCTTCATCCTTGGCGCAATGGTCTATTGGCAGCAGTCTGGCAATATGCTGTTGACTGAGTATCGGTCGTTTCCGGACAGCTGCCATACGTTTCCATCTACCCAAACCGTTCCGGTAACGGTTTCCAATTATACTTCTCACATGCACACGTAGTGTACACATTCATAATGTTAAGCTTATGTTAGCACCTAGAACTTCTCTATTCTTTTGTTTTCCTTTATATCACTTTTGTCGATCTCGAATTGGAATTAAATTTGTCTCGGTTGTGTCGAAACCCATTAGAATTTTTTGTGTATCTTTCAATCAAATCATTTTATTCAATTTCCGATCACCATTATTTATTTATTATTACTGTTGGCTTTAAACGAGGTTACCGGTGGATCCCACCAAAGTGAAATTTCAAGTTTTCGTAGTTTTTCTTTTTTGAACACATTGTGCGAAGGAGTGGATGGGAATGGAAAGTGGACTCGTAGTTTTCAAAAGGTCATAGACGGTTCAGGTGGTTTCCGGCGGAAGGGAAGGCAGGGACCTGCAAGTCAACCAGTGAACATTACCCTAAACAAAGTTTGCAACAACTCACATTGACCAAAGTTTCAAGTAATCGAGCCGACTTGCTGGCCACATCTTTATTTGAATGATTGGTTAGTTGTCGGGCCTGTGCCTCCAATTCCTCCCTCCCTTTGGGACCATAAAGTGAAAAGTATAGGGTGTGAGAGGGGTTGTGAAATGGGTCCTGAAAAAGGGAAGAAAGCAATCAAGCGTTTCCGTTTTATTTCTGAAATAAACGCACCAAGTTATGTGGAGCGATTCGGTCATAGGTTAGATGAAGGGCGTCCACGGCTGAAGTCGTGCAAAGAATCCACGTCACTGCACGTATGAGCACTTCTTCTCTATCAGTATCTAGGATTCGGAAAAGCCCAGGTACTGATTTGTTGCCGAGAAGGTAGGGAACCATGTCAGGACAACAGGAGAGATTCACGAGTAGTCGGAGTGCGTTGAGGTTGACTTCTCCTCGAATCCACAGCCTGCTGAGGCAGTGGGGAATAACGGGAATGAACTTGGAAATCTGATCCTTCCGGATGTTTATGGACAAGTTTGTGAGAGCTTGCATTGCAACTACAACTTCCATTTCATCTTCAGAACTCAGTCGGCCAACAATGTGATTCAGAGCGAGTTTCATCACATCCTGAAGCAAAACTTTTTTATCTTGACCCTATATTACAAGAAAAGAAATAACCTACCATGTTATCTGAGGAAACCGCCATGTTAGCAATGCACTGTAGGAGGATTACTCTTGTAGATCTTGGCCAGTGTTTTGAATCGGGAAGCATTTCAACAACTCGATTAGTCAGCCGAAACTCCCTCATTAGCAGTTGATTGGAGGGAAATGCGGTGGCGTTGGAGAGCACCGTGAGAAGCGGCAGAAGAAGCTCGGCTGTCGGGTCCATACATTGTAGCGCTGACAGAATCTAGAAGATATAAGAATTATTTTCTTGTTTTGTACACATCTTAGTCCCACCTGTTTTGCATCAAAGTCTGTCAAGAGCTTTTGGTGGTGATAAAGCCTATCAATAAGCGCTCGTAGTCTAGGTGAACCGACTAACTCGGCTGCCGGGTTGACCGTAATCCTCCATTCTGGATTTGATTCATCGGGATCTTTTTGTGGCACGGCCTGAAAAGCTTTCCGTTTATGGAACCAGTTACCCTTTTTTCTTCCGCAAATTCTTTCTTTTCTCCCATTCGAAATTCTATTTTCCCATTCTCCCCTTCTCTCAGATGAGGTGCTCACTTCAGAAAATAAAAGCGTAAAGGAAATGAGATGGCTGAGGATGGGGGAATTGGAAGAGATGAGATTCTCCGTAGTTGGCTATTTTTCCCTAGAGAGAAACAACTCTGAGAACCAATTCGTCGATTTGGTCGCTCTTCCGTCTAAACAACCGTTTTAAAGGTGTTTTTATGATCGAAAGCGCACGGAATACTATGAATAAAAACGGTCGAACGACGCACCTGAAACCGGCCAAGTCGTGGGCTCGCGATTTCCACCACGAAACCAGAATTCTGTTGTCCCATACGAGAAGTGGTTTAATGGTGACTGAAAGAAGTACAAGAATGTGAGCAGAAGTTTAAGTTGTTTCTCTACTTGCTAAGAAGAGTCAAAAAATGAGAGAAGCAGCGGGGAGTAGAAAAGAAAAATCGGAGCAGCAACAACAAAAGAGCGGCGGTGGCGTCCTGCCGAAAGTCTGGAGGATGTTGTGTGTGTGTGCCGCTCAAATAAATTCCGAATTCAAGCAACGACGTCCACGATGGGCCTAGCGACGTCAGACACAGAGGGAGTAAACTGAGAGAGTGAGTGGATCGATGCAGCACCACGCTGTTGAAGGAGCGCTGCCGCTGCGAAAAGAAAGAAACAGAGACAATTTTGGAGGGAAGGAGAGGGGGAAGCAGAAGAAGAAGACAGCGGAGGGAAGCTGAGGCCAGACTGGGAAGGGGCAGGCCGTAAAGGGTGTTGACATGCAATCTCGAGCAGAGCAAGTCCCGAATGGGGCCCGTCGTTGAGGTGCTGATTGATGGGAAGCGGCATCGTTCTGAAAGGAATGATGGCGTTCTGGGTGAGCGCAAGCGGAAATTGGAGTCTGGATGGAGGAGGGAGGAATGATTTCTTGAACCTCCAATGCTTCTCAAGTTGATTCAGTTTTTGGAAACAGAATGTTGAAGACAGAATATTGAAAACAGACAAAATTTAATAAATAAAGAAAATTGGCTTTATTGCTTTGACAAACTCAAAAAGTCGAAACTTTTTTCTATAAAATCACGCATTTCGAAGGAAAGTTTGGGAAAAAGCATAGTTTCTGTGTGCCATACACATAGAAAATTCCTTTCTCATTACCAAGTGAGAAGTGTACTTTGCTGATTGGGATGGCGTTCATATAATGGCGCTGCTGAAAAGAAGTGAGAAGTTGTAGACGGTGTGAAGTGAGTCGTCGCATAAATTACCCTAATCACACGGCATACTCCCATGCATTTCTGAAGATGTTGTGCACAGAACTGCTTGGACATCTTGTTCACATCTTCCTGCGGGTATTTCGTCACTGGGATAACCTGAAATTTGGAAGTGAAAAAACTGGAGCGCATGTGTTGATGTCTGCACGAACATAGTCGTTTTCCTCTTCAAATATTCGTTTTCCTTCTGCTTGAATGAGTAGCTTCTCTGGAATTTCGCCTTCTGTGTAGTGTTCCGATTTTTCTACTTTACTGAAAGCATATCAAAGTTGTTTATGTCTACAGGTCTCCCACTTACAAATATACTTTTATCCTGGTATAGTTACGAACGGAGCCAGTTCCAGAGCATGAAGTGCAGGGTTTCTTACCTCCTCCCTTGCAATGGTGACACTCCTTGATGCCCCTTCCATGACACATGTAACAAAGATCATGAGTTCCAATTCCTGGGGGAGGCACTCCAGTTTTTGACATAAAGTGCATTGGAGTTCCAATACCGTAAGAGTTGCTCCCTAGAACAGTAGTAACCATTAGCACCTTGAACCATACACAAAGACCACAAAAGCGTTAACAAAATATGCTTACCACTTCCAGACCCACCATGTCGGACCATAGCCGTCGAAGAGGAAGCGTAGCCGCGTGAGAGATCAGCGTGTGGGAACGTAGCAATCATGGGATGTGTGTAGACAGCCGGATGGGCCACTCCGGATTTCATGCCGGTTCCCCTGAACAGTTGTTTAGTTTTGATTCGTACATTGAAATTGTCGATACCTGCAGAAGGAGCACTTGTCAGTACCGTATCCTCTGCAGTGGAAGCAGTGAATAGTTCCTTCTGAATTACAGGCTGAACACGGGTTAATTTGACTGGATCCTGGCATTTCAAAAACACGAACCTAAAGAAATCACTTTTTATTTGTAACTGGGTAATTTTGAACTACTTGGTCCACAAAAAGCTGATTAGGAAGAACCTCAAAGTCCCAAGGGTTCAATGATGAGCTCAATGAGCAAGAAGCTTCACTCATAGCTGCGAAGTTTGCAGCCTCTGTCGCATCAGAAGTTGATCTAGCTTCAGTGAAAGACTCCAGAATGTATTGGATACTTGTTGACGTTTCAATGCGGTCAAAGTTCATCTTCTTCACCGTCTTGCTCTTCCAGTAACGATGTCGTTTCACTTCTCGCTCCAGGGCTTCTCGACATTCAAACTCACCAAATGGGATGATATCATCAAAGTATTGCATTTTTGATGCACCGGCTGGAAAACAGGACAAATAAAGTTTCTACTATGAGGTACAAGAGAACAACGTGTTGAGGCTAACAGGATGATGTAGACTTGCCTTTATTATAATCAGGAGGGTCAGAAAAGAACGACGTAATAGTGAACATCGTGAATCAGAATCAAGCTGGACGCGCTCAGCCGCCAATTTATGTTCTCTATCACATTTGTATCATGAGATCCAATGGGCGTATCAGCTGCCGTCGGTTGGGACCCTCATAGCAATGAGATAGAGCGCATAGAGTTCATTCGTCAAATTTCTCGCAGAATGCTCCTCGGGGAGCATGTATCTTTTTAGTTTCGCAAGTCAATGGGCAACGGGCAGCGTTTCTAGAGAATTTCCGAGCCAATATTTCGTTTTTGCTCAAGTTTGAAGAGCCAATCTATTATGAAAGTCAAAGTTCTGTGTATGTTATGCTCCAGTTATTCCCCTTTTCCCACGTTCGTTCTCGAGTGTTTGGCTTTATTTTGAAAGGAGAAAGACTTGACAAACTTACTTGAAAATTTTTTGTGCTTCTCCAAATCTTCGTCTGGTGGCATCAAACTATTGAAGACGTCCGTCATTTTGTACACTTCTAAAAGAAAATTTCCATAAATGTCATTTTGGTTTGTTTCAAATAGTAGAATAGATAGACGGGAAATTGAAAAAAGGAGGAAAAATGGAAATGCTTGTGAAAAATGATCCGCTAAGAGAGATATTGGAGGCAGATGTGGCGAGGAACACTGGACATTGGGGAGAAAAAAACGAGAGATTGTGTAATCCAAAGGCTCTGCTCGAAATTGTAGCCATACGTATACTTCCACACCAGATTCTAGGATTTGCTGGTTTTTTGTCAACACCAACGTTTTTTTGCTCCAAACAATGGCCCGAAAAGCTTTGGCTCTCAAGTCGTACCCAACTCACTTTGAGAGTGCACACGTCAATTGGATTTTTGAGTTAGGAACCGAATAGGAGTGTGGATGGGGATGTATGTACTATTTAAGCGGAGCTGAAGCGAGAAATGTTGCTCTGTGTTTCCTGCGTAGAATAGCAAGTATCTCACGCTGAGCTCGACTCATTTACTGCACGCGTAATGAAAAAGAGGGGAAAAAAGAAGGAAGGCGTCAATTTTCGCGGGCTAGAAATGCAAATCAAATCCCCGCTTTGCATTGAGAATGGAATGCGTCTGATGGAGAGATTTGGAGGTTAAATCAGACGGGAGCGGAGCCAGCGGAACACTCTTAATTAAAATGAGACTACGGTAGCATTTCTGCTGAGAATCTTACCTTTGATTTGGTGGTGCTGCAATTTATCATTTCTGGGAGCAAGTATCGGGAGAGATGAAACAGAAATAAGCCTGCGGATTTAATAGTTTCTGGGAGGAGAAGGATCAAGTATACATCCGAAAAACATAATTTTATTGGATTGGGTGTAGATCTCTATACGTTTCTGATGTCACTTTTGAAAGAATCGCATGTCTACATTTTGGAATAACTTATGAGAAATTCATGTCCATAAATTATCAAGGATGCGTCTCCGGTCCCCCATAATTAGCGAGCACTAGTCGAGCACATTCGAAAACGCGAATGTCGCGAGAAAAAAAGAGATAGAAGTTGAAAAAGTGGGGCCAAAAACCAAGAAGATAAAGAATATCTTGTACTTTCTACGTGGATGTATCACTTACAAGTCCTAAGATTAGTGTGGAAAAGTTCAGCGGATCAAATTTGAGCAATAGTGCGTTTGTTCCCTCAAAAACAAAGTCACGCACTTCGGAAGACCAAAATAGACGACTTTAGGAACCTTGACCAAAAACGTGTGTAGCCGTCGAACCACGCCCATTTCACTAGAAAAATGAGAGCGAAAAGAGCACGAAAAACAGAGGGAGAGCGGCGAGTCCGAGGGCTCAATAAGTTGATGGCATAGTGGCTGCGTCTTGACAGCCGACTATGCTATTTCGTTGTTTTAGTGTCTGCGCAACTCGGTGAAATGCACCAAAGCTTTCTCCGATGGCACTGCATTGTGCACACTCACATATTGAATTAATTGGTGGAATTTTCAAAGTTTACAGATTAACAGATTCGCATTCACTGTCCTAATTGTATAAACATGTTCTCCAGTTTCCGAAATTTCATCTCACAGTTTTTTTCAAAATTAAACTACCCTTCATCAAAACTGAAACCGAATCGTCACTACAAAGTTGAACTATGAAAGAGGGGATTATCCGGTGGGAATGTGAATCAATGTGAATCGCACCACAGCGAAACCACCTTGAACCGGACATAAACTATCAGCATTTTTCAAGTCCTCCAATCATTCCGAATTCTGAAAATGCTCACGTGTTGTTTTCTGCTTACTCTCATCTATGTCCAGGGGGTGATATCGGAACTCAGCACCACTTCCGGTATGTCATGTGTTTTTGTGATCTGGCTTGAATAGGAACAGTTAACAGAATCACCACTTGTTGATACTATGAGCGACACACCGGCTTTTCTGAAAGCAGCCACAGATGCACAGAGGAAGGAATATGTAGAGCTGGACGGGAACCCAAACTTGACTATGGAAATGAAGCAAAAGGCGTTGTACAACTGGGCTTTACGGTGTGGTGAACCGGTGAACGTGAGGAAAATATTCAGCTCGCTGCAAGGCTTTGTCTTGTTTCTCCCTTTTCAGAGTCTCTTCACAACGTACATGGCGGAAAAACAAACGCTGCAGTCACAAGAAGACGCGAGAATGTCGGTAATTGTTGCTCAGCTGTCACCTGAGGCTCAACAAGCTGATAAAAATGTTCGAGGTACCACATTTTAGTGACTCATGGTTCCCTCCTCATTATGCATGTTTTCACAGCCATCACCAGCAACATGAATCAGACGAAGAAGGAAATGGACACTAATGTGGAAAAACAGCTGAACAAGTTGCCGAAGAAGATTTATTATGAGCTCACTTTTGCCACCCAATAGAATATTT
This sequence comes from Caenorhabditis sp. 39 LS-2015, assembly GCA_900536345.3. Taxonomy (NCBI): domain Eukaryota; kingdom Metazoa; phylum Nematoda; class Chromadorea; order Rhabditida; family Rhabditidae; genus Caenorhabditis; species Caenorhabditis waitukubuli. The sequence goes on along the minus strand of LR580264.1, from coordinate 4,004 downwards.
ATTCAAATAACAGTTATTCTTCCCTCTTAGTAGAACTGTGCAATTGCAGCCACGCTGCTGAAGGTCGTGGTACCGTAAGTTCCGGAAAAGTATCCTGTCTGGATGTTGCAAGTAAGAGTGAACTTGTAGAACTGTCCATTGGTTCCATCTGTGCCCGTATAGAAGTTGACAGACGTGCAGGCTCCAGAACTGTCAACGACTCCGACTGTTGTGTAGAAATTTCCACTCGAATCAGCTTGGTAGAAGACTTGTCGGAAGTTTGACGCTTCCAGCACGAACATTGACTTGCATTCTGATCCTATGTTGACTGGAGTTCGCACGCTGTATGGTGTCATTCCTGATATGGTTGAACTGCATGGATTGTTTGCCGTTGTTATTGTGGCCACAGCGGCACAAGGACATGCTAAAAATGCAATTTACAACCCCAAAGAAATGTCAAACTAGATTACTGTATTTGGTCTCCGCGGAATCGCCAGTGCAAGGGCAGGAGAAGCTACCGGAGAGACAGGTTCGAGTGCGGCTCCACTGTAATTTCAATCTTTTCGCTTTTGTATATCAAATAATGCCCACCGCAATTTGATCTGTAACTTTGGACCATGCCGACCATGCTCCCCAGTATCCTCCAGTAGGACAGCACGCAACGGTGTTGTTCAACGAAAGCGGGCCACAGTGATACCAATTGTTGTAGACCATTGGGGTTCCAACGCAACAAGTAACTCCAGTAGCACTTGTTCTAGGCCAGTTGCACGCTTGAGTGCCGCACACTGCTGTAGTTGTGGTAGATCCGCTGTTACAATTTTTTCTCGAAATTGAAGTAGATAAGGCACTTACACGCAGGCACATCCAATTGAAGTAGACAGACAGGTTCTCGTATAGGTAAGCGATGAACATGCCCCACAAGTCGTCGCACATTCTTGAGTAGTCGTCCATTCAGACCAGATACCATTGGTGGGACATGCTGGACAGTCAGCAGCGCTGACAACTGCAACATAACAGCAAGCCAAGATCCAAGCTGTTAACATGATCGGTTTAGAAATGCTAGATAGGGCGCGGCTGTTCAGAAATATATGTGAATTCTGAGTTTTGCATGACAATAGGAACCCAGCTTCAAAGCTGCACAAAAGAAAGCAAAGACCAGTTACAGTATTCTTTATTCTTCACATTTCCCCAACCAGGAAGTTTCAATAAGCAATTCTAGGTTCAACCACGATTGGTTGGGTTACGGTAGAATTGGGCAATCTTCTCAATTTTGGTCAGTCCGTTCCCTTTGTATAGCAACGTATCCAAGTCGCAGTCGAATATTCGCTTCACGCTAACTCCAGTGTCTTTCACGGAAGTAGCATTTAAGACAACGTGGTAGTACTGCACGAAGCATGAACCAGCTTCACTTGTAGAAGCGACAAGCGTCGCCAGGTTGTAGTTTGAGTTATCACCGGCGAAACTGCCAAGGAACTCTCCGCGAAAGTTTGTAGCTTCCAGAACTAACTCCGTTTCGCACATTGACGGTCTTTGAACAAGTCCTCGCACAGTAAAAGGCTGGTAGTCTTCGATTACGTCAGTAGAAGCACATGGGTTGTCAGTTGCCGTCATTAGTTTTATCGGCTTGCACGGGCAGGCTGAAAGTTATTTTGATTTTTTCCTAAAATGCGTAGAATCAGGGTTGGAGCTTACAGTAAACGGTATCTGTAGATTCTCCAGTGCATGGGCATCCATAGCTTCCAGAAGCACAAGTTCGACTGCGTTTCCACTGAAAAAGTTTTTTCAGTTGTAACAGTTCAAATCTATAGTTACCCCGATCTTGCCGGGTATCTTTGAAAATCCTGACCAGCTTCCCCAATAGCCACCGTCGGGACAGCAATCCAGTTTGTAATCCACTTCTACTGGTCCGCAGTGATACCAATTGCTGATGATCATTGGGGTGCCTTGGCAACAGTTCAAATCCTTAGCATTACTTCTTGGCATATTACAAGCTTGGGTGTTGCACGGAGCAGTAACAGTAGCGCTTCCTCTGTTAATAAGTTGTTATGTTGATATGAGGAAGAAGCTCTTACACACAATTGCACCCCATGCTGGTCGAAATGCAGGTCCTTGTCTTGGTAATATTGGAGCAGGCTCCGCACGTCGTTGCACACACACCATTATGTGTCCATTCTGACCAGATTCCGTTGACGGGACACTGGGGACAAGTAGCTGCCAAACATGTGGATAAGAAACACAACAGTAGGATTCCAGATTTCATTTTCAACTGTAGACTGTGCTGTTGTCCAGACATGTATATATATGTTTCTGGTTTGATCTGTTGAACAACAATGATCTTTGTACATTAGCATATTTATCACAAGCTCGTGCTGAATTCTTTTTCGTGTCTTCAACCTATTCTTCTCAATAAGAAAGAAATGAAACAGATCTTTATTCTCAAACGAAAAGGTTGAAAACCATATCATCCGTTATTCAAAAGACCACCAAACAAGCTTTGCAGAAGATCATGCAAGTAGGCAACGAACTGAGCTGCAAATGCTTGTAGAAGATTCGTAAGAGAGCAAAGTGGGTTGGTACACGGAGCAGGAGTCGTCGTAGATTGCAGTAGATTGAGAGTGGATTGGGAGGAAATTTCGGTAAAGGGAAACACTGATGACAGGCCCCCAGTGCTTGAAGCATATACAGTTGTTGCCGATTCTCCAGGAGTAGGATTAGACGTTGGAAAAGCCTCGGTAACATGTGACCCAATTGTTGACGAAGGATCTGATCTGGATGTCATAGAAGTTTCCCCGACTGTTCGAGAGCTTGAGCTGCTCTGAGTTATTTCCTCCGCTGTAGATGAATACTCTTCAGGTGAAGAAGAGGACACAGATAGGAGTACTGTCGTGGACGTCCCTATGTCCACTGTAGACAATGGTGAGGAGTCCGTTGTCTCAGTACTGACAGCTGTTACTGAAAGAAAAATAGTTTGAAACGCTCGCTTGCTAATCTTACTGTTTTCCTCGACCACAACTCCACCCAGTCCTAGATCGACGTTGTCAAACAAACTGGAATTCACAGAGTTTGCAGCGCAGTTTGTGTCAACAGTAGATGGAGATGAGGAGGATGATTCAACACCAGAATCGGATGATGCTGGCGTTTCAGTCGCTGCACCCCCAGGTCCTAGATCATCCTTGTCAAACAAACTCGAATTGACAGTATTCGTTGCACAGTTTGGATCAGCACTTGTCGGTTGGTCAGAAGGAGTTTCAGTAATAGGTTCAGATGGATTCTGCTGCTCGGATGCTGCACCCCCAGGTCCTAGATCATCCTTGTCAAACAAACTCGAGTTGACAGCATTCGTTGCACAGTTTGGTTCAGCACTTGTCGGTTGGTCGGAAGGAGTTCCAGTTACAGGTTCAGATGGATTCTGCTGCTCGGTTGCTGCACCCCCAGGTCCTAGATCATCCTTGTCAAACAAACTCGAGTTGACAGTATTCGTTGCACAGTTTGGGTCAGCACTTGTCGGTTGGTCAGAAGGAGTTTCAGTGATAGGTTCAGATGGATTCTGCTGCTCGGTCACTGCACCTCCAATTCCCAGGTCATCCTTGTCGAACGAACTCGAGTTTACAGCGTTTGTGATGCAATTTGGATCCGTAGTTGTGGCATTCTTTCAAAAGTTGCATAGGGTTCTAATGGATTGGTACTTACACTTTGGCTAAAGACTTCAGAGATTACCAGTGGGAGTGTAACGGTGCGAGCCCCTCACCGCTAGCACTCCCTATATAAGGCGCGCCGCGCCACTGATAAGACACTCACTACTCCCCGGAGGCCTTTGGCCTCACTCCCCTCCTACTCCACTCTCGTGTCCCGTTCTAACCCATACTCCAATAAACCCATTATACTCCAAAGCCTGTACTACTCCTCAGCAGTATAGCGACCCCGATCAGGTCGCTACATTGGTAGCAGCGAGTGGTTGCGAGGAGCTACGTCGGCCCCTGGCTGGCCCTTCTCAAGTAAGTCCATTAGTTTTTGGGTTTTGTGCG
>LR580230.1:0-13894 GCA_900536345.3 Caenorhabditis sp. 39 LS-2015 | reverse complement strand
AAAATGGGGGTGTCTCATAATTTTGGAACATCCGAAAAAGGGTCATTTTTCAGACCGAGGTGCTCAGATGAGCTTTGGGGCTGGAAAATTTTTTGGGTAGGTTTGAGAACATTTGAAAACGAACTGCGCTCACAGAATTTTGATAACTTCTCTCAGAACTTCATACTCTTCAAAAAAGGGGGTGTCCCATAATTTTGGAACGCACTGTAGTTGTTTTAATTTTTTGTGTTGAGAACTGTATATCTGGTAAAACCTAATTCGTGTGGGAACGGCATTGACCTTTCGGGTACTTCGGGTACTTTGAGCATTTCGGGCACAGAGGGCATCAAGGCGTTAATTCTATTCGAATGTTTTATAACTACTCTACAAACGCGCCGGGACTCCAGCTGGACGGCAAAAATGCAGAGCTACACCATGGTGGATAAGTTCGCAAAACGTAAGACGTATCCACTTTTTTGAGAATACCATATCTACTTATAACGATCTGCAGGCGTAGACATAAATCATCAATAAAATATCATTTATTCCAAAGACCAGAAGAGTTCATGCAAACAAAGTGAAGATCGTAACGGTCAAAAAAGCGAGGAGTACACTGGTAGACACAGTGCTTTCTTTGGTGCTGACGCTCTCTTTTTCCTTGGTGCTGGCGCTGTCTTTTTCCTTGGTGCTGGCGCTGTCTTTTTCCTTAGTGCTGGCGCTTTCCTTTTCTTTGGTGCTGGTGCTCACTTTTTCTCTGGTGGTGATACTTTTGGATTCAGAAATCGTTTTCTTCATTGTTGGCATGTCTTGAACTTTTTCGACAATAACGTCTTTTTTGCTCGTTAGCTTTTCCTTGAAATTATCAGACATAACACTGAAAAAATTAATTAAGAAACATAAAACATACATTCACAGTCGACTTACTTCTCTGGTCCGTAGAGGCAAACAAACTGGATTGTAATCTCATCAAAAGTAACTCCAGACTCTTGTTTTTCTTTTTTGCTTAACGTACCAGTACAGCTGTTTTCAGCACAACCGATTGAGGTGAAGTCAGGATTTAAGAATTGCAACCCAAACAATGGGCCAAAAGCAATCATCCATTTTTCATTTAAGTCGTTACTCTTTTCAAATTTTTCCACAATAATGGTCATCATTTCTTTGTAATTCTCATCGCCTCCAAACACCCAAACGTTTTGTTTAAATCGATCAGAACATTTTTTCGAAAGTCCTTGAGCCTTGGAAACAAGATCCTCGTCCCATTCCTGTACAGTACTTGCAATTACTATACTGCTATCACTGATTACTCACCATATCAGCAGGATCGGCAAATTCCATATCCTTCGCAAATTTTTGTCTGGCTGTATTCATATCCGGCAGGAATCCCTTTATCATCTCTTCAACGTTTTCAGCAGAACATTGAGAGTAGGCTGAACGATTTCCAATCATATGACTCAACGTGAATAGCACATACCGCAGATGGTAACTAGGGCAACAATGCCCAGGAGAACGTTCATCTTCATGAGCAGTTGTCGCTTCCTGAAGACTGAAACTGACTTTATCACTGATTCTTCCTCCTTTTATGCCAACTTTTTTTCAAGATCTTTATCTATTTAGGAGGGGTCACGTAACAGCCGATAGTTTCAAGAGAAGGTTTTCGACTTGTGGGCTAACACGTAGTTTTTGAGAGGTACATATTGTGAGGTACATATGAGAGGTATTGGCTGTTAGCTAATAAATAGCATAGTTCCAATTATTTTGTTTAACATCTACTTGAAAATTGTGCCTTTATCACATTTTGCTTCAAAGCGCATGTTAATGTTAATGATTTGCTGGTCGTTGCCCTGCTGGTGTTCTGGCGCGGGTGAGAGAAGAAGTGGGATAGATTCCCAGGATAATTAGATAGTGGCACCATAAAGTTTTTTTGATTAAAGGGTTTAGGTAATTGAAATACTGTAGAGAATGGCTGCTAGTATGGAAAACTGAAAACACGGGGATTCGAAACCGGAAGATTTCAAAAGCATCTAGTCAAGTCTATAGCTTTAGCAGCTGGACAATGGACTATTCAAGTTTCCAACCAAGTAAAAACATTTATCGCCAAGACCCGATACGTTTACAAGAGAATATTGATGATCGGAACGATCAAAGAAATGAGTAGAAGGGCACTGGCGGGACTGACGGAAGATGTAGTTTGGCCACTTTTCTTTGCCTCTGATGTTGAGCTTTCAGTATCCACAGCCAAATGTTCATCGTCCACCTTTGAATCTTGAGCCACCGACACCGATGTTGTTTCTGTTGTAGCTTCCACCTTCACATCTGGATAGTCCGCCTTCGAGTCCGTAAATATCAATTTCAACTCTTCTGCCTTTGGGAACAAAACTGGTTTATGTTGGTAATAAGCATACACTCCGGCACTATTCCACTCCCTTCTGAAAATTGGAATTGTAATCCATGGGAACACATAACGTTACCCTGGTCCATAAGCGCACACAAACGGGAATGTCTGTGTGTCTCCTACAATTCTTTCTCTTCTCATCCGTGCACACTGGTTTTCAGCGCAACCAAAAGAAATGTGCATAGGATTCAAGATGTTCAGTCCCAGATACTCGTTGAATATGGCATTGTCCGCCACTTGTGTCTTTTCTTTTTCAATTTCCGAGGAGAATAGCGTATTGTAGTTCTCATCTTCTCCAAACATCCAAACGGAAGGATGTAGCATAGTACAATCACTTCCTAGTCTTCGAATCTCAGCGACCAAACTCTCATTCCATTTCTGTAGAAACCCTTGCTCATCTGCCATAAACCATTGCTCACCAGCTCAGGAGGATCGGGAAGGCCGACTTGTTTCGTAAAATTCAGTCTCCAAGCATTGATCTTTGGCAAGAGGCTCTTCATCCTTCTTTGGAACCGTTCATCGGAAGTTTCCGCAGCAACTGAACACATTTCAGTGAGGCGACTCAATATGAAAGCTTACCGCAAATGAAGACAATGGCCAAGGTGATGAGAATCAGTTTTACCTTCATGTTCATCGGAAGTTTGCTGCTTCGAGGAAGTTTCCAACTGACTGTTTTACTGATTCTCCCTCCTTATATAGCGTAGTTTTTTCAAGATCGTTATCTATTCAAGAGGGAGGGTCACGTAATAGTTTCTTTTATTTAGAAAAAACAAAGGGAGTGAGCAGATTTGTGGGCCTACACGCTATGGTTGCCAAATGTCATAGTTTCCAAGTAACATTTATTCCAGTTTGATATACCCAAAACATTACAAAAAATTTCCTATGATAACCATGCTGATAACTAGTAGAAGTCCGAGTTTAGCATTTCCGGAGGGTGTAGTGGTGGTCACGTCATCAAAGGATCCTGGGGGCCAGGTGTTTCTGAATATGGACATCTAGATCTTCAAAAACTCTAGATTTTTTTTACTTACGAAGTTCCAACAAGGCAAATGGTATTGTACTGATAGCTGCCTTTCATTCCCACAGCTTCAAGTTCCCGATCCACCTGCCCTGTACACGTGTGAGCCGCGCATCCAACTCTGCTCTGTGACGGGTTGCAAGTTTCCAGGTACATCAGTGTAGTTTCATGTAGCTTAGTGTTCAAGGCCTTCTTAAACTCCTCCGCCACCTTTTTCTGCTCCGCGTTGAACTCCGACGGCTTCTGGGCGACGGCTGCGGTGAGTTGAAACGCGGCGAGTACCATCTGGATGATTTGCTCTCCGTTTTGGTCTCCTTGCATTGGAAATGCTCGGTTGTCCGCACCATGTTTGATGTCATCACAGGAACTCGGTAGTTGATGGATTTTATCGACCAGTTTCGGGTCCCAGGTCTAGAAATTTCTGTGAGTTACGGAGTACCATGTATAGGTGCTTACCAACGGCGCCATGGCCATATTCCCAGCCGAGGCGCAGTTTTGTCGAATGCCATTGAGAGTTGACAGTATTCCACTTGGATCCTCCTGTCGTTTAAGGCGGTTTCTATCCACCGTAAAGTTCCCCTGAATCGCTGCACCTTCCACGGCCAATATTGCTAAAAAAACTGACCATTTTCAGAATTTCCTTTCGAGAAATGGATACCTATGGCGATAAGAAGTATGGTGACGGCGAGGAGCACTTTCATATCGCTGTAGAGTCCGTCTGGAGAAGAGGAAGACTGATACTGATAAAGGTTTGTTGGATTTCGGGCTTTATGTAGTTTTTATTAGAGTAGGCTGGGGTTAGGCTGAGGCTATGGCGGGGCTAGTCCTGGGGTAGTCCTGGGGCAGGGATAGGCCATTCCTAGGCTAGTCCTGGGGTAATTCAAGGCTAGGCTAGTCCAAGGTTATTCCTAGGATAGTTCCGGGGTAATTTTAGGCTAGGCTAGTCCAGGGTTAATCCTTGGCTAGTCCTGGAGTGAGGATTGGCTAGTCCGAGGCTAGTCCGGGGTTAGTCCTTGGAGTAGTCCAAGGCTAGTCCGGGGCTAGTCATGGTACAGTCCTAGGGTATCCTATGCTGATCCTAGGTTACTCCTAGGCTAGTCCTTGGCTAATCCTAACCTAAAACTTGCTCAAAACGTTCAGTTCAAACCACCTGGCAATTCAAACGAACAAACGCCTCGAGTCTTATTTTGTTCTTTTATACGGACAATGAAAATGAACAATAGACGAAAAATATTGGCAATGTTTGTTTCATATATCAGAATCATTGCCATTTGACTCATTGCTGACGAATTCCTTTTATTGCGTCATGTGGTGTTCGCTAATTTTGATGGTTAGGTAGGTAGGTCTTGGGGGAGAGTTCTGGGGTTGTACGAATGTAAGGATTGGCTAGTCCGGGGGTAATCCTAAGCTAATCCATGGCTGGTCCGTGTCCAGACCCTGCCTAAGCCTAATATAAGCTGATACCGCCAATTTCTGCAGCGTGTAATCTCAATTTTTTCCGTCAAAATTCAAACTCCAAACAAACTCAACAAAGAAAATTTTACGAAGAAAGATGTATGTATTCCAATTCCAAATAGTCTACAATTCAAAAGAAAATAGAGGTAGCCAATCCCATTACAAAAACCATTGCGATCAAATTGTTCGGAGTTCGACTTCCAGCACCCTTCGAGACGATCTTGCTTGTTTTTTCTTTTTCCGATCCCTCTTCATCGTCCTCTTTTTCGTTGTACTTGCTTCTCCATTGTACGGTTGTTTCACCTGGGTAATAAGCAGGCCGATTGCGAGGCGTTGGACGAGCTCTAGGATAGTAGCCACCCGAAGGTCTCGCAGTTTTTCCTGGATAGCCACGAGTCGTTTGATCTCCAGGATAGTAGCCACCACCGGGTCCCCCAGATACTCCTGGATAGCCACGAGTTCCAGGAGGTGCAGGATAGCCACGACTCGCTTGAGCTCCAGGATAGTAGCCACCGGAGGGTGTTCCAGCTGGTCCTGGATAGCCACCAGTAGCAGGATTTCCAGGATAGTTGCTACCAGAGTAGATAATTGTTTGACCGCCTGCCTGTCCTGAAGTTGTTGTCATTTGGATGAATACTAGATTTCCCTTTGGTTCTTCAGACTCCTCCCCCACCTCAACTTACCGAAAATGACGAGACTTGCAGTGATAAGGATCCACGTCATCTTCATCTTGTTAGCTTCCGTCAGAGTATATACTGCTGCGGTAAACTTTGATATGATGATTTTCTTGACGACGTGTCTGCTTAATTTGGAACGGGAACGATTGTTATCTCTAGGAAAGGGTCACGTGATAGTTTGGAAGGTTTAACGAAGCTTCAGGCGTTTTTCTTTATCTAGATCTTGATGTTGTTAGTCCTTGTCTGGGGCATTCCTGACCTACTCGTTGGGTAAGTCTGCACCATGTTCATTTTTGAGACTAATTTATTAAAAAAATAATAGTAATTAACGCAAATTCAAAACTATATACATACATAGACCAATAGAAGGCACACCTATCAACCTATTCACTCTCATCCGTATCAATACTCAAATTCAAATGATCTTCATCGCCCAACAACTGACACACTTCTTGCAGTCGTTCCTTCCACCTCGGCACCTCCGCCAACTGCTTCTCCAGCTGTGTCTTTTCCTCCGAATAGCTCATCCGCTCCCCGATGGTCTTCTCGTTCAACGAATCCATCCTATACCCACCTTCCCCGTCGTATTGCAGAAGGTAAGTGTGGAACTTCCAGAGACTCGGGCGATGGGTGACGGTGAGTAGGGTGATGCCGACGTCTTTGATCGCTTGGTAGATGCTCCCTTCCACATCAATCGATACCGCTGAGGTGCACTCGTCGAGAAGAGCGTAGCGGGGACGGTGATAGAACACCCGTGCCATACCCATCCTCTGCTTCTCCCCACCTGACAGCACGTCCATCCAATCGTTCTTGGAATCCCATCCGCCTTCCCGCTCGACTATATGCTCTAGATGCACAATTTTCAGCATCACCATGAGATCTTGATCTGACACTCCACGCCTTCTCATTTGAATTGTGGTATCTGGATAGATGACCTGGTCACGGAGGGTTCCTAGCGTCATATAGGGACGTTGAGGGATGTAGTACATACGATCAGCAGTTGGTTTCTCCAGTTGACCCCTATAAACCGGCCATAGCCCTCCAAGAATCCGGAACAAAGAGCTCTTTCCACAACCGTTGGGTCCAGTGATAAGAACATGCATCCCCGGGGTAATCACCAATGACATATTCCTCACGACGATGTCCCCATTTGGAGTGACAATTGGCACTGAGCTAAGCACAATCTGGTCCGTATCAGAGTCCACGATGACTCCCTCAATCTTCGAAGTATCGAATCGCTCCCCACGGGCCGTCAACTCGGATCCATTCACCGCTTGTCGCTGGTAGATTCCCTTCTTAGCGTCGTCAAACACTTGGAACATCTCATGAACTCTGCCGGTATACCCGGCGAGTTCCGTGATCTCCTTGTAACTTGTCATCAACCTCTCCACGGCGTCCGCCGAGTTGAATAGCAGGGTCTTGGCGGTGGCGTATCCTCGAGTTCTTTCAGAGACTCCGTGGTCTGGGAGATCTTCCAGTTTAGTGGCTTTGTCATCATCTGCGTACTCCGCAGCGAGAATCGGAAGGGCTATCATGACCATTCCAGTGCCCGACCAGACATATTTCATGAGGAATTGCTCGATCATAATGTACGGAATCCGCTTCTTGAATATCAACATCATCTGCTCGTACAGCGAATTGTATGCTCCATCCAACTGCTTATACTCTGCACCATGTCCGCCATAAAATGCAATCTCCTCGGAATTGGTTATGATCCTTGAGTGAAGATACCTCAAATGTCCCTTCCTTTTCGCCTCCTCGGCTACCATATGACCGAATCTTGGAGATACCGCTTTCAGAATCTTCGCCGTTGCGGAGACTGCGATAATTGCCATGCAAGATGGGAGGAATGTTGATTTTCCGGTACCACGTTGTACTGCGAGTTTTAGAAGGGTGAATCTAAAAAGAAAACAATTTTGTGGGTGAAACGACTATGATTTTTGAATTCCTCGTGAAATTTCACCTCGGTTCCCTGAAAATCAGAGCTCTAGCTGAAAATGTCGTAAGATATGGTGTCAGGTCCGCAAACACGGGGACCCGGCACCATACCTTACGACACTTTGCGCTAGATCTCTTATTTTTCGGGTGTCGGGGTAAAATTTCACGAGGATTTTAGAAATGATAAAGGTTTTTCGAAAAATCGATCAAAAGATGTGATTTTCATCATTTCAAGGTTCAGTTTTAGCGAAACTAGCGAGTTTTATAGTTCAGCGTGTTGATATTCAGATTCCCCACAAAATTTCACCCAAGAAGCCTAAAAATTAGAGCTCTAGCTCAAAATGTCGTAAACTCTGGTGCCGGGTCTGCAGACACCGTCATTGCAGACCCGGCACCATACCTGACGACATTTTGCACTAGGACCCTGATATTTAAGGATCCGGGGTGAAATTTCGCGGGGAATTCAAAAATCATAATGGTTTTGTTTCAAAAAAATTTTGAAGGAGCTTACGTGATAAGAGCAATATCCAGCACCGGTTTGGTCAAATGCGAGTACAAATGTGCGACACTCTGCGAGAACATTGTGATATCTTCGGTCAGACATTGATCGGCGTTCTGGAGACGAGTGTCGAGGTTGGAGACGGCGTAGTACGTTTGGTCCTGAAATTTGGTGCTGGTTGCGGAATGTCGGGGTTGCGAAATATCACGTTTTTTTGGATATTTTGGTTGCGAAACGTCGCCCCAAACTCACCGAAAAGTACTGCTTATAAGCATGCTTTGTGAGTCTCGTCCGGAACGCCAATCCCAGGTAGGACTCGAAAAATCTGATCATTGAGTTCACAAAAGTCGCCGGAAGTGCCACCAGAATCCATTTTACCAAGTGGAGCACAAATTGTAGAACGTCCTGAAAATATCCGCAATATGCACCATCTATATCTCAGTTTTGGTAAGAGCTACAAAAACGTTTTCAACTAACAAAATATGTAACTTTTTGAGGGCTACAACTTTGTAGTTGACAATTTTTTAATAGCTCTTATTACTGCTGAGTTACGTAACATTTAGTTAAAGACGAGATGCACCATGTTCGTCAAAAGTGAACTAGAGTTAATTTTCTGCGTACCATATCTCAAAAACTGTACGAGATATCAAACAGCGGTCAACTACAAAAATGTGTAACTTTTCAAGGGCTACAACTTTGCAGTTAACAACTTTTTGATATCTCTTATCACAAGCAAGATAAGGAAAAAACTGTACCTTCTCAACAATAGCCTGCACCATGGACCCCTCCAATTGTGCGACGTAGATCGTCAAAAACGTTCGGCAGATTAAGATAATAGAGTGCATACCTTAAATTAACATTTTTATACTTTTTTATCACTGATAGACTTACCAATAATCCCTGCCTCTTTGCTAAACACTCCGGGTACCATGACCTTCACCAGATCCTTCAGCTGACGCAAAAATTTCGGGTCAAACGCATTTTTCTTGTGTTTTTTAGGTGTACCATCTGATGCTACACTATCCTCCTTTTCCAGTTTGTGAACACTTTCTTTTCCAGACTTCTTTCGGGCTGATAAGGTGAGATAATGGGTTAGAGCCACTGCGGCGACTGATCCGGCTGCTATGAGAAGAGCTTTTTGTCGTTTTTCCGGGTCGATTGCGGTTTCTAACAGTTTTGATTGCACTGACATGGTGCAGGTTAATAGACTGAAAAAAAAGGAAATTTGAGAAAAAAGATCAAAAGATCAAAAGATCAACTCTTTAGTACAAAGGGGGTGTGTATTTTGTTGCGTATCTTGTTAACTGTAAGAGATATCAAAAAGTTGTCAACTAACAAATTGTAGCCCTTAAAAAATTACGTATTTTGTTAATTGACAACTTTTTGATATCTCTTACGGTTGACAAAGTACGCAGCAAAATAAATGGTACCAACAACAGTGAATTTGGTTTAGAAATCAAAAGATCAATTTTTGAAATTTATCATAATTTTACTTTTAAAAAAGTTTTTTCAACACCAACAACAATTATAACAATAATTAAAAGCGCCCCGACGTTTCGCAACCCCGACATTTCGCAACTATTTGGAGAATCGTTGAAATAGGAGAGCTTCTGCATGAAATTAACTGAATTTTGCGTAAAATTGAAAATTGCAAAACGTCAGGCTGTTAGAACTAAGTGAAAATGTTCAAAAAAAAATTCCAATTTCAAAACTCAAATTTTTCAAGAAAAATGATGCAGAAAACGGTGCAGAAAACTAAACAAATGTCGATAAGACCAGGCCAACTAGGCTATTATTTTTAGAGGAGACGGAGGTGTATATTTGGCTAAAAGTTGGGGTGTGTGTGTGATAAGACGACACAAAGAGAAGTGAGCAGACCAATATACTAGACTCCGATCGGAAAATGAGGTTGCACTTTGCTCGAGTACCATAATGGAGCCACATACATAATCTTTGATGATTCATTGTCAGTTTTCAGTTTTTGGGAAGCTTATGAAATGCAAAGGAACTTTGTATTTTCTATACTTTGAACTTTGAAATTGAATGTTCACTTCACTAATTTGGAAGCATTGGAATTTAAATTTTCTCTATGATTTGAAAAAAAAAACACTATGATTTTCAGACTCCCCGTGAAATTTAACCCAGGAACCCAAAAAATTGGACTGATTGCTCAAAATGTCGTAAGGTATGGTGTCAGGTCCGCAATGGTGTGGTGTCTGCGAACCTGGCATCAGAGTTGACGACACTTTGAGCTAGAGCTTCAAATTTCTGGGATACGGGGTGAAATTTTATGAGGAATTTGAAAGTCATAGTGGTTTCTCCAGAAAGTTTCTTTTTTATAATGTTTTTGCTCAATATTTCGAGTCGAGACGGTTGACATCAAATTTTCTCAAAGAAACCAATACGATTTCCGAATTCCCCGTAAAATTTCACCCCGAAACCCAAAATATCAGATCTCTAGCTCAAAGTGTCGTAAGCTATGGTGTCAGGTCCGCAGACACCACCATTGCGGACCCGGCACCACACCTTACGACACTTTGAGCTAGACATCTGATTTTTAGGGTTTCGAAGCGAAATTTCGAGGGGATTTTGAAAATCATAATGATTTTGCTGGGAAAAATCGTCTTCAGGGTGAAAATTTGAAAAAATGGAAAAATTTTGAAGTTTTGAAATTTTTTTTTTTAATTCCAATATTCAAAACCATCATAATGGTATAAAAAGGAGAAAATTGCAGAACAGCAATAATAATATCAATTTATAGACGCAGACAGTTGTAGTAAAAGGACACATGTAGTTGTTATGTCACCAGTTCTTGTTGTCTTTCAAATGACTAGGGTGTAGTGATAGGTGATAAGTGATAAGAAAATTGAAAGAAAAAAGGGAAAATTAGGATTTTGAAAAAAAAAATCGAGATTCCATTCACTAACAATGAGAAAAAAGAGAAAAGAAAGAGAAAATTGGATTGGCTGCCGCCAGGGACAGGGACAGGCCAGAAGCCAAAGCGACATGGTGTAATACTTGGTGATAGACGGCTTCGAGATTTTTGTGTTACTTCTTCTTCTTCTTCTTCTTGAACACTTAAACACTGATAGTGAAAGAGGAAGGACAAATGGGCCGGGGGGAGGGGGGAAAGGGATTACACCATGTCTGTGTATATGGCAATTGGATGTTCATGTGTATGTCTGAAGTAGAACAGAATATGAACATGAAGATGTGAAAAAAACGCGACGTTTCGCAACCCCGACATTTCGCAACCATCATTGAACCCTTACTGACAAGACTCACAAATCACTACATTTGGGTGTGTTTGATGCGACATTTCGCAACCAAAATTTTTGAAAAACCCAATATTCTGAAAGCCCGACATTTCGCAACCATTTCCAATTTTCAGAACCAACTCTACTACGCTGTTATGTTTGCCAACCACACTGCTTTGAAAATGCGACGTTTCGAAACCACGACATTTCGCAACCATCAACGAAACGTTCCGGGCAAGGCTCACAATGCATGCTTAGTATAAGCAGTGTTTTTCGGTGAGTTTGGGGCGACATTTCGGAACCAAGATATTTGGAAAATGAGATGTTCTGAAAAGCCGACGTTTCGCAACCGCAAAGTTTCAAAACCACGACACTCCGCAACCCTGTTGTTTCGCAATTTCAAACTTTCAAAAGCGCAGAATTTTGAATTCAAAAATGTGAAAATTCACGGAAAATTTGAATATCCCAAAGGTTTTTCAAAAATTGAATGGAAACTTTAACTTTAATATTTTTTCCCTTAATTTAGGCGGAACTAGCCAGTTTCAAGGTTCGGCATATTGATTTTTGAGTTCCTCGTGAAATTTCACCCCGGAACCCAAAATATCAGACCCCTAGCTCAAAGTGTCGTAAGGTATGGTGCTGGGTCCGCAAACACCATCATTGCGGACCTGGCACCATATCTTACGACACTTTGAGCTAGAGGTCTGAATTTCAGGGTCTTGAAGTGAAATTTGAAAGGGAGTTTAAAAATCATAATGGTTTTGCTGAAAAAAATTGTCTTCATGGTGAAAATTTCAAAATTTAAAAAAAAAACCAAATTTCAATTTCAACTTCAATTTCAATTTTTTTTTTCTACGTTTGCACATATTAACTTTTTCTTGTATCATTTGCAAACTGGAACCTATTCAAACGAACAGAATTTGAACTTTTCTCCCCATTCCACCGCCCCCTTCCCCCCTCATTTTCCCCATTTCGAGGCAAACTTTATGGGATGTGAAATTTGAGTGTTTTGGTTTGGACCGGTGGGAGACAATTTTTGAAAGTTTTTTGAGGTTTTGGACTTTTTTTGGGAGTTGGAATGTAAATTTTGGTTTTTGAAAAAAAAAATTTCAAAATTAAAAAAAAATTTAATTTTTTCCAAAAATTCAATTCCTAGTGTTTTTCATTTTTTAAAGCAATTGTTATATTTGAAATTTTTTCCTTTTCTAAATTTTTCAAAATTTTTTTCTTCCCATTTTCCAACCAAAAGGCCAAGTAGCTCTATGTACGTCTTGTCTAGGACATATATTTTTATGTGGCCTTTTTTTTTTCATTTTTTATTTTATTTTGCCATATTTTGTGTCTTAGACGTCATAGTTTGGTCCAATTTCAATTTCAAAAAATTTGAAAAAAAAAATTTGAAAAAAAAATCAACATTTTTTTTTTTGTTAGAATTCTCAATTTTTCAAGCGGTTTTTTTTGTTTTTACTTTAAAAAATAGAATAAAAACCCCAAAAAATTACAAAAATAAAATTCAAAAAAACGATCAAAAACCGATGAAAAGTTGAAGTAAAAAAAAAAAAGTTCAAAAGATCAAAAATCCAATTTTTTCAAATTTTTCAATTTTTTTAATTATCAATTTAGCGCATTTCCAACTCGATTCAACCCAATTCATAAAATAAAAAAATAATAATTTTTTTCAATTTTTTTTTAATCACTTTATCACCCCTTCCTATTCTCGTATCACATCCCATCCAAATTTCCATTTTCAATTCTAAATTTTCAATTTTCCCATCTCAAAACCCCTCATTTTCCCCCTCCATATGACACCGAATGATGCAATTTTGTTGTATTACCCCTAAAAGTGGGCGGAGTCTAAATCAGGAGCACCTGACGAAATGTAGTCGTCATGAGGAGGGGTCAGAAGGCAATCTTTTCTTCAAAAAAAAAAGAGACAAACAATTTGGATAAAGTGGTGGTTTTAGTTAGTCAGATGGCTCTGACATTTGGCTCACTCTGGCTACTTTTCTGAAATTAGAATTTTCACTTTTCATTTTTCAATTGCCCCTTGACCCCCAATTTTTTTAGCAAAACCATTATGATTTTCAAACTCCTCGTGAAATTTTGATCTTCTCTCGTGAATTTCAGATTTTTAGCTCAAAGTGTCGTAAGGTATGGTGCCGGGACCCGTGTTTACGGACCTGGCACCACACTTTACGACACTTCAGTCTAGAGCTCTGATTTTTAGCGTTCCGGAGTGAAATTTTACAAGGAATTTGAGAATCATAATGGTTCCTCCGGAAAACCTCAAGTTCCAACGTTCTTACTCAATATTTCGATTCAAAACGACGGTTGAAATCAAATTTTCTCAGAGAAACCAAGACGATTTTTGAATTCCCCGTGAAATTTGACCCCGGAATCCTGAATATCAGAGGTCTAACTCAAAATGTCGTAAGATATGGTGTCGGGTCCCCGTGTTTGCGGACCCGGCATCAGAGTTGACGACACTTTGAGCTAGAGCTATGATAATTTGGATCCCGGGTGAAAATTTCAAGGGGAGTTTGAAAATCATAGTGGTTTCCAGGGGAAAATTCGTTTTTAACAAGGGAACCGTTTGAGGTTAGACTTTTAAAATTTTCTATAATTTTGCACAGAGGTAGCTGAGGTCATAAGAATCAACTCTTCAGTTGGAAATTTTTG